>CM076579.1:1201002343-1201188519 GCA_034641835.2 Pinus albicaulis | reverse complement strand
ATTCAAAGGTAAGCTTCCATTCAAATGTTTTGAGTGTGGAAAAGTTGGTCACTATGCTGCTAAATGTCCTTATAGAGAAAAACATGGTAAATGGAAACAATTTGAAAAGAAAAAGAGTTATTATGCAAAAGAAGATGATGATCAAGTGTCCAGTGAAGATGAAGAAGATTCTGACCAAGATCTGAAAGTGCTCATGGCTAAGAAGCAAAAGAAGAAGGCTACTCGAAACAAGAAGATACCTCAGAAATCATGTATAGAAAAAATTGAAGAAGATGAACCAGGTATTAATCGTTGTTCTTGTCTCTTACTTAACTGCATGTGCAAAGATTATGATAGTGAAAGTGACAGTATGGATCCAGAAGTTTCTGACGAAGCTCTACAAGTACTCATGGCAAAGAAGTAAAAGAAGAAGGCCACTTGTAATACTCTTCTTTGTGCAAACAATAGTGAAGATAGTGAAAGTAAAGTTGTAGAAGCTCTCAAGACTAAAGTTGAAGAACTACAAAGTTCAACTTCTAAGCAAGAAACTATTTACAAAATGACCTCTCAAATGAAAGATCAAATAGAAATGTTGAATGGACAGGTGGACAAGTATCAAAGGTTTCATACTTATGCATCCAATCGAATTAAAGATCTAGAAGCAGATCTCGAAAAATCAAGCAAGAAGAATTAAGGACTTGAAGCTGCAATCATCTTTCTACAAACAGATCTTGAAGCATCAAATAAGAAGAATGAAGAACCTCTGTCATTTGAAAAGGAAGGCCTCGAAGCAGAAATCATCTCTCTCAAAGAAGATCTGGAAAAATCAAATAAGAATAATGAAGAGCTGCAACAAACATGTGAAGGAAACGAAGATTGGTTGAAAGAAGAGATTCTAAATCTGAAGGATCAAGTTGAAGATGGAAGAAGAAAAGAAGAAAGCATGACAAAGCAATGTCAAGCCTTGGAGGTTGAGGTAAACATTCTCAAAGGTAAATTGGAAGAAAATGTAAAACTGTTGAGGTTTCATGATAGTACTAATATTTTGGACAATATTCTGAGTAATCAAAGGTCTCCTACTATCAAACATGGTCTTGGTTTCCATGAAACTATTAAAGGAGAATCTACCTCACAAGGAAGTGCCAAAAATTCAGAGGAAGTCAATGAAAAAACTGAAGTGTTGAAAGAGTCAAAAGATCAACCAACAATCATGAATTCTCAAAGGAATTCATTCAAGAACGTTGAATGTTTTAAATGTCATAACTATGGGCATGTTGCAACAAATTGCAGGAGCAGATCATTTCAGCCACAAACAAACAGGTTCTACTCAGAAAGGTACTCTAGTTTCTTCAGGGGATATTGTTTCTCATGTAACATGTATGGACATAAAGCAGTTGATTGTAAAAGGAGGAAGAATAGAAATACTCATTATGATACTTATGTTTATTTCTCTGGCCACATGAGATGTTATGCTTGTAACAAGTATGGACATGTAGAAAAAGAATGCAGGATGAACAGATCTGGGAAAGTGGACAATTTTCAACACACAGTTGGAAAGCTCAAGCAAATTTGGAAAAAGAAGGAGGACCGATCAGAAACGTAGGGAATTCAGACCCTACTGCAGTCATCCGCTTCTGGAAGCTTACTTCTCTGATTGACTGCAGGAATGATGTGGGATACATTATGGGATTTAGTAATGTATCGTCACAAGGGGAGCAATGCATGATGACTCTCATGGTTGATTTGATTATTCTGGTTATATAACAGAACATCTGATATGAAGAAGACAGGTACAGGAAGGACAAGTTCAGGAGGAGACGAAGGTGTGAAATTTTCTATATTTCACTTTTCATACGCGGGTTCTATGAAACAAAGTCGCGTATACACGCGAGTTTCAGCAGACACAGTCGCGTATGCATTGATGATAAGAGAATTTATCTGATAGCTGAAGATCCGGAGCAGAGGTACAGGGGGAGCATCAGTCTGACTGCTGATGATTGCACTGTTAGCATTATTCTGGTTATACTCATGATAATGAAATGATGCATGGGTTCTTGTGTTGAAGATTATGGATGAAGCCTGGTAGCTTTATGATGAAGAGCATTCGTTGATGAGATGAAAGTCTTATAATTCAGAGATGAGGACAGATCATGCAGAGATTGTTGCTGATGACTTGCTGTTGAAGGTGTTTCAGATTGCACAAGTTAAGGAAGAGCACTGGTTTAGGGGGAGCAACAGGTTGAATACTAATGATTGCATTGTTGGCAATATGACTGATTATTCTTGGCTATTGTGATACTCATGCTTAAATGATGATGACTTGGTATATGGTTCATTTGATTCAGAAATAAGAATAGATCATGCTGATTTTGTTACTATGGTTGAGATCCTTTTCCTACATATGTTCCTTCATGTTAAATATTGAAGATCATGGTGATATTGGACCACATGGATGATTGCTTGACTCTGATGTGAAGATGTTGTTCTGATATGATAATCTCCCTTGGAAATATTGTATTGATGCTACAAATAATCTGAAGGCTTGGTTACTAATGTGCTTATGCTACAACCGTTGGATGACGCTTGAAAACACAACTACACTGTTCAATCTATCTGCAGTCCAGGGAAGTAGTCAAATATCTCAGAAAGAAGCTGAACACTGTCTTTTCTTCACACAGGATCAGATCTGGTCAAAATATAGAAGATGGTAGTGGATACGCGGGTTTCCTGAAACACAGTCGCATATATACGCGAGTTCCTGCACAGAAAACCGCGTATGTTTGGTTGCTGGCAATTTTTGGTTGGTTCAGCTCTCTTCAGCACAGCTGCAGTGCTGTTTGGTATCTCTGATACTGTTTGGTATCTCTGGTGGTGTTCCAGTTCTCATAATTCTGTTTCTAATGTTTCGATGAAGATGCCTTGATGATTTGTTGGTGAAAGTGTTCAGGATGCACAAACTAAGGGGGAGCCTTAGTCATATGGAAAGGATGCTTGGATGCACAGATTCAGGGGGAGCATTAGCATTTGCTGAGTATAATGCATTGTTGGCATTATGATGGTTCTGAAATATGTTCTCTTTCTTGAGGACTTTCCGGTGTTGGTCCTAAATGGTCATCTTTGTAATTTGTTGAAAAGGTCTTGTTGAGACTCATGTTGTAAAATTGTAATATTCAGTCATGTAAGGACTTGTCAATTTTGTAAACCCACTTGGTTGGGTAGCTAAGTCAAATTTTGTAAACCCACTTGGTTGGGTAGCTGAGTCAAATTTGTAAACCCACTTGGTTGGGTAGTTGAGTCTCATATGTAAATCCACTGGGATGGATAATTGATGTAAGTATGAGTCTTTGGTGATAGGAAGTTCATAGAGTCATGTACTTCATTGACAAATATGTTTGAAGATTCAGCATGAACTCAGGGGGAGCGTGGCCACGTCAGCACATATCAGATCTGCAGAATGTTTCTTCCACATGAGGAGAAAAGGGGGAGAGTGTTGGTTTTGATCCGCCCTTTGCCCTTGATGTCAAAGGGGGAGAGTGACATGGTGTTTGAATGAAGAGAAGTTAATGATGTCAAATATTCGGGAGAGTGACATATTTGGGAGAGTGACATGGTACCTATCTGTTGTGGTAACCAAACACCATCGTGGTTGCCATCAAGTCCAAAGGGGGAGATTGTTGGAAATATGATGCAGAGTGTTGTCCTTGATGGCAACCCACTAAATAAAGATGAAGACATGCGACTGTTGACATGTGTTGTCCTTGATGGCAAACCACCTGATGAATTTATTCTTGACTTGATGGACTTGGTAAATGATGTAAATTTGATGTGATATTATGTTTGTTGACAATACGATGCTGAGTGTTGTCCTTGAAAGGCAACCCACTTGATGAAGATGATGACAACTTACTTGATGAAGTTGTGCTTGATAGAATATAGTTTGATAAAGGAAATCTGATGTATCTACAGTGTGTACAGAAGGCAATGAAGAAAGGAATTCAGAATGTGCTCAAAGTATGATGAAAAGAGTATGTCTCTATGAATACGCGGATCTGTCTAAGGGAAGTCGCGTATGCACGCAGAAAAGAACGTTCCAAGTCGCGTATGGGCAAAAGTGCTCAAAAAGTGCAAAAACAGGGGCCCGTGGTATTGAAGACTCATGGTATTAATTTGGCTCGTGGTATTGAAGGCTCATGGTATTGCTTTGGCCCGTGGTATTGAAGGCTCATGGTATTGCTTTGACCCATGGTATTGAAAAAGGATAAACCTATATAAGGAGAAGAAATTCATTGTGCAAATCATGAGTGAGGGTGCAAGATGTCTGAGCTTGAATGAATACTTCTCTGTGAAGTATATATGTATGGAAAGGGTAAAGGTTTGATGATAGATCTGAATCTATGATGCACTTATGAAGAAATGATGAAGCGGGATTTCTAGATCTGAAATGTACTTGTATTTGCTAGATCTGTTTATGAAAGGCTTAGATCTGAAATGAGGCGAACATATGTCTGAAGTAAAAGGGTAAATCTGAACTAAATGTCTGATCTGAAGAAGTATGCTGCTCTATGATGGTTGAAGATCTATACGCTACTTCGCCGAAGAGGAAGCGCGTATATACGCGGCTTCGCTGAAGAGAAAGCGCGTATGCGCAATGAAATACATACAGAGGTATACGCTGGTTTGTGTGGACGGAAGCGCGTATATACGCGACATCAGTGAAGTGAAAGCGCGTATGCAAACTAGGGTTTGCTGAAGCAAAGGGTATGAAATATTTGATCTGTTCTGCTATGTTTCTGCTATCTGATCTGTGTTGATAAGTATCTGTTGGTGATGTATGTTTGTGCTTAAATGTATGGAAAGGGTCCAGTCTGAAAATATGATGAAACGTGGCCTGCAAGTTGTGTTCTATTGAAGTTGTTGGATTCAGTGTGAAAATTGATGAAACGTGGTCCAAGGTGGTGCTGAGGGTTGTAGCCTTCAGTCAGGGGGTCGTAGCTCCCTTCCAGGTGAGGCTGGTAAACGAGATCGGGGGGTCGTAGCTCCCTTCCAGGAGAGGCCGGTAAACGAGTCAGGGGGTTGGAGCTCCCTTCCAGGAGAGGCTGGTAAACGAGCGCAGGTGGGTGCCTGCGTGCTGGTCAAGTCTGCGCCAGCACATATGTTGTAAGATGTTTTTTCTATAATAAAATATTGAAGGCTGAGCAACTGCAGCGGTGGTTTTCTCCCGATTTGGGTTTCCACCTAAAAATCCTGGTGTTCATGTGTGATGCTTTGTGTGATGGTTTATTTTGTTCTTACTGCACATGTTTACTGTTTATTGAACATCCGATGAATGAATGATGGAATAATATAAGTGAAGATTTAATGACAGATCTAAATCTCTGTGTATACGCTAGTTTCATAAAGACCTAATGAGGCCGCCAGTTTCATCGAAGGAAAGTAGCGTATGTTTTAAGGAATGAAAAAAGTAAAGTTTTGATTATGCAAAGAAATACGATTCACCCCCTCTCAGTATTTTTCCCAACAATATTCAAAGATGATGTGTGCACCATAAAGGATATACCTCCAAGCAAGAAAATCATTGCTGAAATCCAAATGACCAGCAATAGGATGTTTCCGCTCAAGCTCAACATTGACTTGAAGCAAAAAGGAAAGAATCTAGCAGCTGTAACTCAAGAAGCCTTCCAGAAGGAAGAGAAAGATGAAAATTGGTTATGGCACCTGAGATTTGGACATCTCAATTTCGGAGGATTAAATTTGCTGCACAGAAAAAGAATGGTAAGAGGTTTACCATTGATTGAAAAGCCTGACAGCCTATGTGAAGGTTGCATCTTGGGAAAACAACACAGAGAAAGTTTTCCTTCAAGGAAAATCATAAGGGCGAAAGCACCCTTAGAAATAATTCATTCAGACTTATGTGGGCCGATGCAAACAGCATCAGTTTCAGGCAGAAATTACATGCTGACCTTCATAGATGATTTCACAAGAAAAATGTGGGTTTATTTTCTGAAATATAAGAGTGAAGTCTTTCAGAAATTTTGCCACTTTAAAGCTCTTGTAGAGAAACAGAGTGGGCTGTACATTAAAGTCCTCAGAACTGACAGAGGAGGAGAATATATATCAAAGGAATTTCTGCATTTTTGCAGAGAGAATGGCATACACAAGCAGTTTACCACAAGCTACACACAGCAACAAAATGGAGTTGCTTAAAGAAAGAATCGAACCATAATGGAAATGGTGAGAAGTATGCTAAAGGCAAAACATTTTCCAAATGAGTATTGGGCAGAAGAAGAAAATTGTGCTGCGTATATTTTGAATAGATGCCCTACAAAAGCAGTGATGAACAAAGTTCCAGAAGAAGCGTGGAGTGGCAGAAAACAGGGAGCCACCCACATGAGATTTTTCGGATGTGTAGCATATGTACACATTCCAGACAAATTGAGAAAGAAGTTGGATAGTAAGGGGGAGAAGTGCATTTTCCTTGGATATTGTGAAGATTCCAAAGGATACAGATTGTATAACCCATCCACAAAGAATTTTGTAATAAGCATAGATGTGCAATTCATTGAAGAGGAAGCATGGGATGGAAGCATTGAGAAAACAGTCAATGTTAAAAATTGTTTGTCTCATGATGAAGATGAAGGAGACGTGGTTGAAATTAATAACCCATCGACTGCACAACCTCCAGCAACGCAAGGACAGCAAGGGACGCCTCAAGCAGCACCAAGAACACCCTTGAGAAGAAGCGGGAGTGCATCTCCAAGCACACCACATGGAGCAGAAATGAGTGCTTCATCAAGCACAACTACACCAAGTGAAAGCGGAACAAGGTTCAGAAGCCTTAGAGAAATTTATGAGCAAGGAGAAGCAGATGAAGGTATGAATTCCTTATTTTCTTTGTATTGTCAAGTTGATGATCCTATTCATTTTGAAGATGCAATTAAAGATAGAAAATGGATAGAAGCTATGGATGATGAAATTAAATCCATAGAGAAGAACAGAACATGGGAGTTGGTTGATCTCCCAGAAGGTAAAGAAGTCATTGGAGTTAAATGGGTCTACAAGACCAAGAGCAATGCTGAAGGAAAGATAGAAAGACACAAGGCCAGAATTATTGTCAAAGGATATAAGCAGAAGCAAGGGATTGATTATGAAAAAAAATTTGCACCAGTTGCAAGAATGGAAACGGTAAGAGCAGTGTTGTCCATAGCAGCACAAAACAAATGGAAAGTATACCAGATGGATGTAAAATCCGCATTTTTAAATGGAGTTTTAATGGAAGAGGTATATGTGGAACAACCTCTTGGATATGAGAAGAAAGGCCAAGAGCGTAAGGTCTGTAAATTGAAGAAAGCTCTTTATGGGCTGAAACAAGCACCAAGAGCATGGTACAACAGAATAGATTCCTATCTATTGGAGAATGGATTTGAAAAGTGTGAGGGAGAACCCACCCTCTACATCAAAGAGAAGGATGGTAAGCTGTTGATTGTTGTTTTATATGTTGATGATTTAATTTTTACAGGTAATGATGATTATCTTGTTGAAAATTTTAAAACAGTCATGAAAGATGAATTTGAAATGACTGACATGGGTTTATTAAGATACTTCTTGGGAATAGAAGTGGAGCAAGGTGAGAAAGGAATTTTTATTTCTCAAGCAAAGTATGTGAATCAAGTTTTGGAAAGATTTAATATGCAGGAGTGCAAAGCTGCAATTACTCCCATAGTAATGGGATTGAAGTTAAGTAAGAATGACAGCAGTAAGGATTTTGATCCAAGTCTGTATAAAAGCATAGTTGGCAGCCTCATGTACTTGACTGCAACTAGGCCAGATATTATGTATGCTGTTATTTTAATTTCCAGATTTATGGAGAAGCCAAAAGAAGCACATTGGCAAGCAGCAAAGAGAATTCTGAGGTATGTGAAAGGAACTAAAAGATTTGGTATTTTATATACTACTTCAGAAAGTTCAGAATTAGTTGGTTACACTGACAGTGATTGGGCTGTAAGTGTAGATGATCGGAAGAGCACTTCCGGTTATGTTTTTCATATGGGTTCAGGAGCCATTTCATGGGCTTCTAAGAAACAGCCTATTGTAGCATTATCTACAGCAGAGGCAGAATATGTGGCAGCTACAGCAGCAGCATGTCAAGCAATTTGGATGAGAAGAATGTTGAGAAGTTTGTGCCAAGAACAGGTAAAGGGCACTGTGATTTATTGTGACAATAGCTCAGCTATTTCATTGTCAAATAATTCTGTGTTTCATAAAAGAACGAAGCACATAGACACAAATTTTCATTATATCAGAGAATTGGTGAACAATGGTGAAATTGTTTTACAACATTGTAAAACAGAGGAGCAATATGCAGATATTTTGACAAAGCCATTGGCGCAGAAAACATTTGAATTTTTGAGAAAATGTTTGGGTATTATTGATAACCCAGCAGCTGACTTTAAGGGGGAGTGTTAGAAATATTAAAGTCACCTGCCGTGCCTTGGGCAGTGACAGGAAGAACAAAGTACAAGGCAGGAGAAGATTGAGTGAGCAGCACTCTGTATTTAAGAAGAATGGAAGATCCGTAAGGAGAAGAATTAAATTTAGATGGGCCGCAGCCAAGTGTGACAGCAGAATGAAGACTTTGTCTACGGAGGAGCAGATTGAATTAAAAATGGTCAAGTCGGGCGTAAAAGCCCTCAACAACCAAATTGAATGAAACAGGCGGAAGTATTTTATGAGTGGAAGGACAAGTGGTCCCTACCACTTGAGCGCAAAAAATGCAGATCGCACATCGCATGTTTCAAAGTTGTCATCGCCCTCCGCCATCGCAAATATTGAAATTTGCGATATGCGATATGCGCCATCGCAATATCGCATGTCGCATTGACTGTTCTGCCCATTCCATTGTGTTCCATCGCAAATGTCATATGTGCGCTATGTTCCATCGCATCATCGCAAGATTGCATTTTTACGTTTTGTTTGTTCCGTCATAGCGCATATCGAAATTTCAGCAATTGCGATGGCCGACTATGAAGTGGTCCCCACTCGTACGTCGCGCCAGATTCAAAATTGTATGTTTTGCATAGTTTTCTTTGTAATTTTAATTTATGTATTTTGTAATCTGCCACGCCATATAAAGAGAAAAGGCCCGCGCACATTTGTGTGAGGAGAATGTATTGTTAGTGTGACCGCTGTGAGAGCCCGCAGGCAAAAAAAACACAGTAAGAAGAACAAAAGCACTGTTGTGTGCGTTCTTGAAGGGAGAGACAGAGATTTGTTTTGTAGAGCACTGTGTCTGTAGCAGTCTCAAATATATTTTGTGAATCCCTCACTGTTGAGGAAGAAATTTGTAACAGTTTGTTTTGTTCTGTTTAATGATATAGAAGAAAGCATTTTCATGCCATCTCTGTTTGGAAATCGAAATTTTTATTCTTTTGAACATCTCTGTGTTGTAGAGGAGAGTTTCATTCTCTCCACTGTATGCTTGGAATTTCCAATAATCCTTTTTTTAAAAGGAAGAGGAATAATGATAATGAGGAAGAGGGTCGTTCAGTTAGGAATCGTCAACAAATCCAGAATTGGGTTCCCAATCTTTATGTAAACTGTAGCGATTCCGTGTGTTCTCACTACTCTGATTACCGTGAAAGGCCTCAGACATTTTTTCAAGTTGATAAGAAATTAATTCCAGGCAGGCTTGAGGAGTGTGGTATGGATCGTCTAGCGGTCAAAGTTTATGTGGTTCCCAAGGTTCCCAATGTCCTCACGAACCCTTTGCATGCTCATAAGCTTTCACAATGGTGGTCTCATCAAACAGAGCCCGTCATTGTTCTCAATGGGAGTACATTGATACAGCACTAGCTCGGTTCTCTGGTTCATCCGAAAAATAATTCACGATCTTAAATTCTCAACGCAGCAGGGCTACATGAGGATCTCCAAATCAATATTCATATTTCTGATCCAGTGCTCCTCTCTATAACCCTAATCACAACTAAAAAGCTTGGATTTTTCAATGTAATCAACTATTCACATTAATTTAATTACCAATTAGATCTCAAACCATATTTATTAATAACATTTATTAATATTATTTGTTTGATGTTTCATTTTTTAATCATAATTATAATCAAATTCAATACACATATTTAGTTATATAACTAAACCTTTATCTCATTAATTATATTGATCACCTTATATTGATCTCCAGAATCTATATATTGGAAAACAGCATTTTAAACAATAAAAATTTTAATTGACCCATTTTTTTTCTTTATTCTAATAAAAACCAGAATCATTGTCGCTTTTATGTAGGTGATATTTTAGCCTTTTCAATGTTTGTTTTATTTTAGTCATTTCCAACCCCTAAAAATCTCTTCAAACTCATGACAAGTTCGTTTAATCTTATCCTTTTTCTAAATAGAAATATAATTTCCAAGTTATTATTCTTATTACTTGCAAGATCCCTTTACCTCGTCTTGATAAATGTTATAAGTAATATGATATATTTCTATCCTCTAATAATAGCATAAAGGAAATTATAATAGAGACTTTGTGTTCAAATGGCACTATCAACATCTTTGGGACAGAGAACAATTAACTAATGGCAGGTATGAGTCCCCACTTCACCTAGAGTGTCATTTGCATCCAATTTTTTTGTTCTTTATAAGAAAAGAGTTGTTTTACTTCATGATATCGCATAATAGTTGTCTTTGTAAGGTTTTCATCCTATATGCAAGCTACGCAAGGTAAAACCAACAAATAGAGAAAAAATTGAAACAAAAAGGTAAAACCTTATCTATATACCTCAATAAACATGAAAAAAAATACATGTAATAAATGAAAATGGAGAAAAATTGATACCTTTTATTCGCGCCAAAGAAACCCTTTGCTAATTCTTGGTCTAATCCATTAAACCTAATTCTACAAGGCACACTCATTTCTATTATCTCACTCTCTCTATATGAAGGCAAATGGTTATTATTACCACTATCATACTATTTCCTATAAATATATCAATCATAACCTTGTTTCTTATAATCATGATTCATATGTAATCATATTATCATGCATTTTATTATAATAATCAATTTCCAAATCTAAGTTAAAGCATTTGATTCTCAACTTCAACTTCAACTCTACAGATTTCCACGATGATCAAAATTAACAATAAGGTGTATAAGTCAACATCAAGTAACCATTATGTCTAGTAGAGTAGGATGGTGAATTTCTAGTAGAGTTTCATGAAAACAATTTCAATAATTTAACTATGGGACTGTGTAAATCAAATTTTTTTGGTGTATCCAATACTATCAACAACCTTTGTGGTATCCAAAAACTTGAAGCTTGAGAACTGTCACCTAAAATTTCTAAAATTTCTCCCAAATTTTCTCAAAATTGTGACAAAACAGAGCAAAATTGTAATCTATTTAGACTAAGTGCTAAAATCTTCTCTCTTTTAAATCAATTAAATTTTGACTTAGGAGAGTGGGAATGATGTACTATCAAATCATTAAACTCTCATATTTGTCTGATATATTATAAAATAACTGATCTAAAATGTTATAAGTCTACCAAAATCTCATATTTGTTTGATATATTATAATATAATTGATCTAAAACATTACACGTCCATCTAATTTCAACCATGATTTTTGAATCTGCAGCACAAACATAAAGTTGAAATATAAAAATAATAGTTGGGTCTATTTTACTCTCGTGATCAACTTAGAGGTAAAATGTTGGTGTATCTATTGGATTATAAAAACAATGTTATCTATGAAAAACAAGGTTGTGTCATTCAACACATGGAAAAATGCAAGTGAACCAAAAGGGTGGGTGGTTGCACTATAGAAAATTGGAAGTGTGTTGTGTCTTTTTTATGAATTGTAAATATAGAGAATAACCTGTAGTTGTTAAAAAAAATTACAAATTAGATCTGAAAATAATGGAAATGTAGTTGAGATTATGACAACATTTGGTAGAAATTTTTGAAAATATGGATTACAGTTGTCAAACTTCAGGACTTATAAATCATTTTGGTTGACGTGGGCTAAGGAAAAGAGAATGTTGTCTATGGAAGAGGGATTGAAATGATTCTCTCCCTCCCCTAAAAGAATGAGAATCAAAATGACATATTGTTTCTCCATACTGCACATTTTTTAGTCAAGACTCAATATTTCAATCTCTGAGTACCATTACGATGAAAAATAGGATGTACAAGTTGGTGTATTATAATTGTTATAAATTTTGTAATTTTTTAAAATTTATATTTCATTTAAATTTCTCCACAATTCATATATTGGAAAACTGTATTTTAAACAATAAAAATTTGATCAGAATCATTGTAATCTTCAAAATCATTGTAATCTTCCGAATCATTGTTGCATTTATGAAGGTGATATTTTACCCTTGCAATGCTTGTTCTATTTCACTTGTTTCCAACACCTAAAAATCTCTTCAAACTCATGACAATTTTGTTTAATCTTATTCTTTTCTGAATAGAAAATATGATTTCCAAGTCTATCACAATGGTTAAGGTTACACAAATTATTATTGTTATTACTTCGAAGATCCCTTTACCTTGTTTTGATCAATTCTATAAGCAATATGATATATTTCTATCCTCTAATAATGACATAAATAATAGATACTTTGTGTTCAAATGGGACTATCAACAGCTTTGGGTCAGAGAACAACTAGCTAATGGCAGGTATGATTTCCAACTTGGTTGCAAAGTTCCCACTTTGTCTGGAGTGTCATTTGCATCCATATAATTGCACTCCCAAGTGCAATATTTTTCTTCTTCAAACCATCTGATGCTAGTTAGACCTTCTTAACACTGTATTTTTTATGCTTGAGAAGAAAAGAGTTGTTCTACTTCACGATATCTCATAATAGTTGTCCATGTAAGGTTTTCATCCGATATGTAAGCTACATAAGGTAAATCTAAAAAATAGAGAAAAAATTGAAACAAAAAGGTAAAGCGCTATCTAAATTGAAAAAGAAAATAAAATTAACATGTATTAAATTAAAATGGAGAAGAATCGATACCTTTTATCCTAGCAATGCGGTGCTCTATTATGGATCACCATTGCACTAAATAAACCCTTCGCTACTCCTTAGCGGGATTTGAGTATCGATTGTGGAGGGAAAGTAAAATATGTTGTTCCTAAAATCTTGATAGATGAATAAATAAACTAACCATTAAACCTAATTCTAGAAGGCACACTCATTTATGTTATATCACTCTATCTATATGAAGGAAAATGGTTAAAATCAGTTATTATTACCAACTATCATACTATTTCCTATAAAATATGAATCATAACATTTTTTCTTATAATCATGATTCATATGTAATCATTTTTTTTTTGTAAGCTTATGTAGTTCCTTCCATTTTCTATTAATATGAGTCGGGAAAAAAAATATACAAAACTAGACCTCAACCTGCCCATAGGAATCCAAGTATTTTGGCCATCGAAGTTCAGAGTATGTCAACCAAAACATAAAAAGTCTTAATAATATATACCATATCTGACGGTACTTAATATCTAAGTCTGGAGACAGCAACTTACACAGAAAGAGCAATAGCCGCTAAAAATAAAGTAAAACATTTAATCATGAAATCCTTAATCTTCCTCAGGTTCCACTGGTGCAGGATCTTTGGCACTGGAACCTGGAAATTCAACTTCAACCTACTGCATGAACTTAATTTCCTTCTCCAAACTTCCTAGCCTAGCATACTGATGCAATTGTCGAATATTGATTTCCTGAATGTTCCTGTTAATATTTTCCAAAGTTAATTTCAACTTAGATTATGTTGTCGACATGACTGCCTTAGCTAGCAAGCATTTGATCAACCAGTAATTTCTAACTGACTATTGAAATAAGGAAATTCGCCCTGGGTTTGCCCTAGGTCAGTCACCATGTTCTGCATGTCCTCTTAAGTCATTTCATCTTCCCTATCCAAATTTTTTAAAACCTCAGATTCCCAACCATAAATGCGGGATCGAACATAATTTGGGATCTCTAGCGCAAATGTTTGTACAAGTGGTTCTAGATGTTGCTGCATAGATTTTCTTCCTCTTTCCTGAGGTTGCTTAGAAGTAGGTTGTTTGCCTTTGCCTCCAGTGGGCTTTCTTCCTCATTTAACCATCTTAAAGTAACCAGAAAAGGAATCTGCTAAAGCTACCATCAAAATAAAAACATGATGATATGCACCAGTCATATTCCTAACAAAGATTTGAGAATCGATAGGAAAAGAGGTTCCATCACCCAGGTTAGGCAAATTAAGAAAGATATAAGGCATAAACAGAGACCATACACTATTACAAACCGACCGGGTAAGAAAGGTTTGAAGACCAATAGATAGATGGTTTCCATAACCTAGGACAGGTGAAGCCAAAAAATTATAAGGAAGAAACAGAGTCCATACACTATTACAGAGGCGATAAGGTGAAATTCCTTTCCCACATATCATCATCAGGACCCTATTGACAAAAATAACAAATAAGAGAAGACAGAAGAAAAGCCAACCCTACTGCAAGAGAGTCCCACTACCATGACAAAGGCAAACCTTTTTAACTTTCAACAGACAACAATTCTCTGCAATTTTCCAATTTTTACATAGCCTCCTATCAAATATGATATTATAAATAGGAAAAGGAGAGACAGAGACTAAAACATACCCCTTCTACGTAGATATAAAAAAGGTTTTATTAAGGATAACAACCTTGCTAATACCTAGATACGGAAAATTACTGTAAAAGAGCTAAACCAACCAGTAAAAGAGCTGAACAAGCCAGTAAATATAGAAGAAGTCGAAAACCATCATCTTAACTATGTAGAGAGCAGAATCAAGAAACAAATATTGTGACCAAGTTTCCCATTCGAAGGATTATTTCCAAATTAAATTAAAGAGGGATTTGGGCAACAGAACAAAAAACCGCTCAAGAAGAATGAGCCTACATCTATCTTCATCAACCTTCTTAATTTTCTCATACCAGAACCAACCAAATCGCCATTCAAATATGTATTCTAATAAAACCATTACCATTTTCTGCATTCGATGAAAATTAGAAATCTTTGGTTCAGAGGGGAAGTATGATAATACATAACAATGATCTGCCTGGACCATCACCCTTTTCCTTCGCTTGAGATCGCCACTAAACACGCAACTAGCTTCCCAAAAAAACCACAAAATGCAAATCCAAACCTTACCATTCATATTACCTCTTTTCCGGCTCATTTTCCAAAAGTTTCCTCACAGCCCTGATGGCATACCTAGCTGGAGTCTTATGGTAGTACTTCGCATTAATTGTGTTAGGTGCCAGAAGTCCCATCTTCTGTTTCCACATCTCGTCAATTACATGCCAGCTCCATGTGGTGTTCGTCCTCCCCACACAGAAGGCTATGGTCACTGACATGTTGAAATGGCTCCATCCTCCCCCTGTTACACCCTGATCGGGGAATATTCATATGTAATCATCTTATCATGTATCTTCTTATAATCCTAGGTAATTAGTTTCAAAATATAATTTAAAGCATTAAATTCTAAACTTCAATATTTCATGTTTCCACAATGATCAAAATTAACAATAATAAGGTGCATAAGTCAACATCAAGCAACCATTTATGAATGTATGTCTAGTATAGTAACCAGGTCACAATTTCGCAGGGACGGTGAATTTCTAGTAGAGTATGGTGAAAAAAATTTCAATAATTTTGAGTGTGGGATTGTTTAAATCATTTTTTTTCTCAAAATCATGACAAAATAGAACAAAATTGTAATATATTTAGACTAAGCACTAAGACATTCTCTCTTTTAAATAAATTAAATTTTGACTTAGGGGAGTGGGAGTGATGTACAGTCAAATCATTAAACTCTCATTTTGATATATTATAATATAACTGATCTGAAACGTTACAAGTCCATATAATTTTAGCCATGATTTTTGTATTTGTAGCACAAAATAAATTCGAAATATAAAAATAATAGTTGGATTTATTTTTCTCTCATGGTCAAATAGGAGGTAAAATGTTGTTGTATCTATAGTATTATATAAAAAATATGATCTATGAACAAGAAGGTTGGGTCATTCAACACATGGAAAAATGCAAGTGTGCTATGTCTTTTTTATATATAGAAAAATGGAGGTGTTTTGTGTCTTTTTTATCAATTTTCAATATTGAGAATGACCTATAGTTTAAAAAAATCACAACTTAGTTCCGAAAATAATGGAAATTCTGTTGAGATTATGAAAAACTTTGGTAAATTTTTTTGAAAATCTGGATTACAGTTGTCAAACTTCAGGATTTTGTGTGCATCAAAGGTTCTTGATTGTGCTTAATTCATTTCCACTATTAAAAATAAAAAATAAAAACTTCAGGATTTTGGGTGCCTCAAAGGTTCTTGATTGTGTTGAATCCATTTCCACTATAAAAAAATGATTCAAACACTCTAGATTCATTTTATTGCTGGAATCTAATAAAAAAAATTCAAAAAATGAACTGTTGAAGTTGATCATCATGGAAATATGAACTGTTGAAGATGAGAATCAAATGCTTTAAATTATATTTTGAAACTAATTACCTAGGATTATAAGAAAATACATGATAATATGATTACATATGGATCGTGATTATAAGAAACAATGTTATGATTCATATATTTATAGGAAATAGTATGATAGTTGGTAATAATAACTGATTTTAACATTTTTCCTTCATATAGATAGAGTGAGATAACAGAAATGACTGTGCCTTGTAGAATTAGGTTTAATGGTTAGTTTATTTATTCATGTATCAACATTTTAGGAACAACCTATTTTAATTTTTCCTTCATATAGATAGATTGAGATAACATAAATGAGTGTGCCTTCTAGAATTAGGTTTAATGGTTAGTTTATTTATTCATCTACCAAGATTTTAGGAACAATATATTTTACTTTCCCTCCACAATCGATACTCAAATCTTGCTGAGGAGTATCGATTGTGGAGGGAAAGTAGATAAATCATAAAATCTCATTTTCCAAGATTCATATAAATATCGATTGAGGAGGAAAAGTAGATAAATCATAAAATCTCATTTTCCAAGATTCATATAAATATTAGGAAGGTTATAAAAGATTACCAATGTTATAAAATATTACCAATGTTAACCTATTTTAGAAGCTATTTGAGACCAATACTTTTGGAAATAATGAAAACTCCCAACTACATAATGAAAAGGGAGGAATCATAAAATCATATTTTGGAAGAATGTATAAATAGTAAAAGTTATAGAGGATTATCATTACATAGTGCAAAGGGGGAATCATAAACTCATATTTTACAAGAATTTATATATAGTAAAAGTTACATAGGATTACCACACTAATTTATCTAGTAAGGTTTTATAGTAAAAGTCACAAAACATTACCACACTAATTTATCTCACGCATTAACCAAAGTAAATGTAACCCACCAATATACACAACCATCATGCTAAAAGAATTATCCACCTTTGGATTTAATGATACACCACTCTAAATTAAAACTTTTTTCTTTTCTCCAAAATGAATAAGCATTATATTTCAAAGAAGACAAATGATTAAAATCATTTGTTATGATTTTTGTTATCTCACTCTATCTATATGAGATTTTATGTTTTATCTACTTTCCCTCCATAATCGATACTCCTGAGCGAGATTTGAGTATCAATTTTGGAGGGAAAGTAAAATATGTCGTTCCTAAAATCTTGATAGATGAATAAATAAACTAACCATTAAACCTAATTCTAGAAGGCACACTCGTTTCTGTTATCTCACTTTATCTACATGAAGGAAAACTGTTAAAATTAGTTATTATTACCAACTATCATACTATTTCCTATAAATATATGAATCATAACATTGTTTCTTATAATCATGATTCATATGTAATCATATTATCATGTATTTTATTATAATCCTAGGTAATTAGTTTCAAAATTTAATTTAAAGCATTCGATTCTCAACTTCAACCGTTCATATTTCCACGAGGATCAACTTCAACAGTTCATTTTTTGAATTTTTTTTTACCAGAGTCCAGCAAGAAAAATGTCATCCAGAAGAATTTTTGACGTTTGTAGACAACTCCTTTAGAATAATTAATGATGGTTCATAATTGACCATGCCTCAGTTTATAAAAATAATATAAATCTCACAAAATGTCCCATAATGAGTTCACACATACATTCACAACTAGAAGGGCATGATCATGAAATCCTTTCACAATCTCAATTCCCCACAAGAAAGTAGTAGTGGGTGGGTTCAAATCCCTTTAACATGCTCAATTGGGAGGAAGCGATAAGTGAATACTATGCATTTACTTACAAGATGATTCGATAGGAAAAAATGTTTTCAAGTCTGGGACACCCAATGATAATGAATTCTTTCCATTTGATAAGGACGTTGATTGTAGTATTGTTTGTGGCTCCCTTTAGCCATGATAGAGACTTTACATATTCCAGCAAGAATCATCCCACAAAAGGGAAATGGGGCTCTGTAATTACGCACCAAGGTGTAGGGTTTGAATCTAGCCAACCAAGTTCTCCCAAGATAGGTTGTATGGGGCATATAAAGTTGAAACAGACATGGGACAAGGCGACCAAGCACATGGACGACAAGAATCTTGGGAAGAAAACGAAAGGTAAACTGTTGAGGCACGGGAAAATTAATCTGACATTGTCTATATACACAAACAGTTCATCAAACAATACAAGCAAGAAATGAAGTAATATTGATATACATTTGTTAAACAATAACTAAAAACTATTATACCTCAACTATGAAGTGGAAGACCCTGAAATGAACACCGTGAAATGAGATTCTAGTTCAGCCTGCAATCACAGAAATACAAGAGAGGTTGTATCGTATTTCATAGCAAGAACACCGTGAGATGAGATTCTAGTTCGGCCTATAATCAAAGATACATCAGAGAGGTTGTATCGTATTTCATAGAAAGGTGGAAGATACATTAGTAAGGTTTAGTGAGTTAGTTAATTGGTTATCCTAGCGTAAATGAAGGATGCAATGGATCTAATGGCATAAAACAGTTCAATCAATTATTTGATCCAATGGCATAAACAGGGACACAATGGGGGGAAGTTTTTTTCAAAGAGGAAGCCTTACAGCGTAATTAATTCCACTATGTTAAATGTCTTAATGACTGACCCAAAACAAAATAAAATAAAATAAAACCAACCTAGATCCATGGAAGCCTTACAGCGTAATTAATTCCACTATGTATACATGTCTTAATGACTAACCCAAAATAAAAAAAAATAAAATAAAACCAACCTAGATCCATCTTAGCTAGGATCTACTGTAGTGTCCCTTCTTGGTTAGTTAGTTTTGGTGACACCCTGAGGGTGATTTTGATGGAGTGTATAAAGATATATATATCAGACTTATGTATATGCTTATACAATATAGACCTAGTTTGGGTCACATGATTGTTTCATGCTTATGATAATATCTATGGTTGAGTGTATAAGACTTATTTTGGTTAAGTGCATATTAACAATGTTTCTCTTTTGTCATCATATTTTGCCTTTGGTCCATGACATGAGTGATGGTCTATGATTGTGACACAAGAATAAAATATACAATGGGGAGTAGTTAACAAACCATAATATTGTTGATGATTCCTGATGATACATGCTTCCCTGTATTTAGTAGGATTTGGCAGGGAACTTAGTTACTGCTAAGAAGGATGCTCAAATGACTATGGAGTTTATGTATACATTTGGGTAAAATGTGATTGAATTAAATTCATTATGAATTTTGTTGATGGTTTAAATCTATGAGGTTATGATTTTCAAGTTTGGGGAAACAAGGCCTTGATAACAGATTATCAGATGCATTTGATCTCACAATCAATACCTTGAGGGAAACCATGTAGCTTCAAAGAGGAATAGATGATAATATATGGGAAAGATTAGGGCACGGAGTCCTAACTTTTGAAAGATTAAGGTGTGGAGTCTTGATTCTACTAGGAAGTGAAGTCCTAAGTAGAGGGGAAAGGGCGCAGAGTCCTAACAAGTCAAGAGAGGTGCACAATAAACAATGTTACCGATGAAATAGGTAACCGCAATGTTACCTACTTTTTTTTGGTAGCATAAAAAGCACTCGATTTTGAAAAGTGGTGATGCAGAATCACCATTTTTTTTTGTGTACATTTTTGACACTCTAATATTTTTATTTATGAAGGATGAATATTTGTTTTAAAATGCTAATGATTTTCATGCTAATTTTGAAATTTATTGATGCAGCATCAACTTTTTTTTTTAGAGCGGTGATTTTCATGCTAATTTTGAAACGTATTGATGTTGCATCAACCTTTTTTTTTAGAGTGGTGATTTCCATGTTGGTAATAAAACACAAAACTTAGATTATATATATATATATATATATATATATATATATATAAACAATAAAAAAAACCAATAAAAATGTAAAAAAAAACAAAAATAGCTCGTAAAAATAAAAAATTTAAACAAAAATAAATAAATAAAAACAAGAATATTTGAAAATTATATCAATGAAAATGACAAAATTTGAAAAAAAAAAAACACATAATTTAAAGAGAAAAAACAAAAATTGACCAAAAAAAATTAAAAAAAAAAAAACATCAAAAACATTTTTTCCTAACTTATTAAAAAAACCATATATATATATATATATATATATATATATATATATATATATATATATATATATATATATATATATTTAAAAATAATTAAAATTTAGATTTAAAATATATATATAAAAAAAATATAAAAAAATAAATTAAAAAATAATAATAAGAAGAAGAAAAAAATGCAAATTTTAAAATTAACAAAAAAAACAAATTTAAAAAAAATAAAATTAAATAAAATTAAAATAAAAAAAACTATCATTAAAAAATGAAAAAAATGAAAAAAACCACGTGCAAATAATTAAAAAAACAAGTATACATAAATTTAGTGTTTTCTTTTTTTTTAATGAAACAATTTATAGATTTTAAAAATGAAAAACTAAATAAACAAACAAATTTTAAAAAAACAATTAAATTAAATTAAAATTTAATAAATAAATTTAATAAAAATTATTAACAAAAAAAGAAAAATTTAATAAAAATTATTTAAAAAATAAAAATAAAATAATAAAATAAACAAAAAAAAAAAAAAAAAAAAATTTAAAAATGAAAACAAAATTTTAAAAAAACAAAAACAAAAAAAAACAAATTTTATTTTAAATAAAAAAATTTAATTAAAAAAAAATGAAACGGGTGGTGGTGGTGGTGACGGCAGGCGGTCCAGCTACCCTCACGGCCCCCGCTGGGCGGAGGGCCGATTCACGAGTGGCAGCCGGCGGCCCAGCTGCTCGGTTGGCCCCTGGTGCCCAGCGGGCGGGCTGCGCGCGCAGAGCCCGCCCGCTGGGCGCCGGGGGCCAGTCGGGCAGCACCACAGGGGTGGCCCAGCTGCCCGCCGCCACCACCACCACCACCCATTTCGTTTTTTTTTTAAATATTTTTTTTTTAATTGATTTTTTTTATTAGTAAATTTTTGGCTTCTGTGATCCATCAATAAATTATGAAGAAATCTTTCGGTAATAATCACATTATCATGAACAAAGTCAACGCGTTTCGAACCAACCAGTGTGGTTTATCATCAGGACTAGGTGAGAGATCAGATCAGTCGTTAAGTTTAAATAGAAGTAGGAGATGCAAAGAAAACAATTAAAACAACGAATTTGACTATGAAATCCAAAACGGTTAGTTTTAATAATTAAAATAATAAAAATAAAAATAAAAGTAGTTCCACTAATTTAAATATTAATTACAATTTGAAACGGCTAGTTTGAATATTCAAATTTAATTATATATTATTATATTGTAATTAAAAATAAAAATAAAAATAAAATAAAAAATAAATACAGTTAAATCAATAAAATTAAAAATCGTAACAACTAGTAAGACATTAAAATATTTATTTTTTATTTTTATTTTATTATTATTATTATTATTATTATTATTATTTTAAATAAAAATTATTAAGGTCAATCTACCTACTTAAAAAAAATAAAAAAAAAATAAAAATAAATAAAATAAATAAAAAATATAAAAATATAAAAAATAAAATAAAATAAAATAAATTAAGAATATAAGGCAGGAATCCAACACCTGCTTATATTCCAACCATCATCTCTATTGAGATTTATGGGCCTTTTTTCAATTTCAATGGCCTCTCTTAACTTACGATGATGAAAATGATCAATCTTGGCTAAGACCTTAGCCTCTTCAATGCAGATATGATGGTTATTTTTTTCCACATGTTCAGCTAGGGCAGAGGTGCAGGACCTGCCATGTCTAATGTCAGCTGCATGTTCACATATCCTTTGGCTAATGGACCTACCCGTTTCACCAATGTAAGGCGTCCCACAAGAACAAGGAATAAGATAGACACCTTTTCCATCCTTAGGGTTCACAGGATCTTTAACAAAGTTAAGAGAGCTGCAAATCGTGTTAAGGGGTTTGAAGGAAGAGGAAACCCTATGCTTCCTAAGGATTCTAGCAATCCTGTCAGTGGTACCCTGAATGAAAGGAAGCCTTACATTGCAGGACCATTGATTAGGATTTTTATTTTTATCCAAGGGGCCACTTTCAGCTTTAAGAAAAGCTTTACGTCCTTGAGACTTAGTATAACCATTAGAACAAAAAAAGTAAGGAGATGGGTATTTTCACCCTCTAAGTGAGACTCATCAGAGATTCTCAACGCCCTAGTGGCTAAGGTGTTGAGGACGCCTAAATTTTGAGCAGGAAAATGATGAGAATTAGCTCAAAGATATTGTTCAGTATGGGTTTTTTTACGAAAAACTTGATGAGAGAAAGAACCATCTTCTTTCCTACAGATAAGAACATCAAGGAAAGGAAGGCTCCCATCCACCTCATAATCCATGGTAATATTTATGGAAGAAGATTGACTATTAAGATGAATAAAAAAACTATCAAGCTCTTCCCTACCATGTGGCCAGACGACACAAGTATCATCTACAAACCTTTTCCAAAGCTTTGGTTGGTGCAGAGCAGAGGAAAGAACCTTGGACTCAAAATCTTCCATATAGAGATTAGCAACAACCGGAGAAAGGGGAGAACCCATAGCAACACCACAGGTTTGTTCATAAAACTCTCCTTCAAAACCAAAGAAAGTAGAAGTTAAGCAAATCTCAACTAAATCAATGGACTCCTTAATAGGGATATTGGTGAAAAGAGAGACAACATCCAAACTAACAAACCTATCTTGAGGTCCCATTTTGATTTTTTTTCTAATCTTTTAATTTTTCAAAAAATTTATAAAAAAAAAATTAATTAAATTTTTTTATTTAAATTTTTTTTTTTTTTTTTTTTTTTATTAAATTTTGCTTCTTCTTTTTTGTTTAATTGATTTTTTTTTTCATAATTTTTCTTTATTATTAAGTTTTACGTTTAGTTTTTAAATATAATTTTATAAAATCTAATAAATTTTGTATTTTCTTTTTAATTTATTTGGATTTAATATTGTTTTTTAAATGTTTTACTTTTTTATTTTTATTTTTTTTTGTTAATTACATAAAATTTTTATATTTTATTATTTCAATTAAAATTGTGTATTTAAAATTAGATTTTTTTTTAATTAAAGTTAATTTTTTTAAATTAATTTGTTTTTTTATTTTATTTTTTTTTATTTAATATTTTTTTTTTTCAATTTTCCATTTTTAATTGATTTTTAAAGTTTTTCTTTTAACAATGTTTTTTTTTTCTTTTATATTTAACATTTATTTTTTCTTTCAAAATTTATTTGTTTATTCATTTATTTATTAAAATTTAATATTTTTGTTTTTAAATTTAATTTGTTATTTTAATATTAACTATTTTTTTTTTAATTTAATAAAATCATATATATGTATATATATATATTTTTTTTATTTTTTATAATTTAAATTTAATTTATTTTTTATAGTTTATTTGTTTTTTTAATATATATTGTTTTAAATTTAATATTTTCATTGTATTTTATTTTTATTTTTAATTAATTTTTTATTTTTTTTACTTTTAATTTGAATAATGTTTTTTTTTTTTTTTTAAATGTAATATATTTCCTTAAATTTAATTTTTTGTGTAATTTTTTTTTTAATTTAATAAGCATTTTTTTTTTCTGGTTTAAATTTAATTTCTATGTTTTATTTTTTTATAGTTTCCTTCTTTTTTTAACTCTCTCTTTTTTTTTCTTTTCTTTTCTTTTTTCTTTTTTTAATTTTTTAATTTAATATTTTGTTTTTGTTTTTATTTTTATTTTTTAATTTCTATATTTTTTAAATTTTAATCTTAAATATTTTTTTTCCTTAAATTTTAGGTTTTTTTTAATGTTTGAATTAAAAATTTTATTTTGTTTTTATTTTTTATTTTTTTTTATTTTCATATATTTTTAAATTTTAGGCTTTTAAATGTTTTTATTTTTTAAATTTATTTTTTTTCTTAAAATTTAGGTTTTTTTTTAATGTTTGAATTTTAAAAATTAAAAAATGTTATTTCTATTTTTAAAAATGCCAAAAGTATGACACAATTTTTTTTTGTTATTCCAGCATCAACTTGTTTTGTTTTGAGGGTGTTTTTTCAATCCTTTTTTCAAGAAACAATTTTGTTTTTTCCATAATTTTATAAAATGTTGAAATTTGACCTTCAAAAAAAGGAAGTGCATTATACACATTTTTTGTTTTTGGGGTGTTTTTTCATGTTTTTTGAGTCTTTTTGGGCTAGAGTTCCCGTTTTGAGGTCAGGTTACCTATTTGATCGGTAACAGTGTTAATAGGGGTGTGGAATCCCTATTCTCTGACTTAAAAACACCACTAAGAATATTACATGGGGTGTGGAATTCCTATTCTCTAACTTAAAAACACCACTAAAGAGTTTGCATCAACCAAGTGAATTAATCTAAGTTAAATTTTTTGTTGAATTAACTCCAATTTACCCACTTTAAAGGGTCATTTAAAATAAAATTTATTTTAATACAAAAATATTAATTACATATTTTTGAAAAAATAATAATAGAAAGTTTTCTAGACATGGGGGGATGAATATTAGATAGTTAAAGTAATTAAATAATTAAGAAAAAAATGAGGGGTTTCCACCTCAGGGGAGGGAAATGAATAATATTAATTATAATAAATTAAAAAATGGTTAATTTTTGCATAAAGGGGTGAGGTGTCACTCCACTCCCTGCTTATAAATATGGAAGGATTTTTCCCCATAAGGGGGACCGGGAAAGAGTAGGGGAATGCTACCAAAATGACTATCCAATTTCTAAATTAAAATCATAATAATTTATCATGGTTGATTGAGACTAAGTGGTGTGAGAGGAAGATAGGATATCTTCCTTAGTTTGCCCCAAATTCTCACTATTGATGAAGTTGGTATTGTTTATGAGCTCATCTAGCTAGGGGGCTCCAAGGAAAAATGTTTCCTTTGGATATGGTTGGGGGATCTCTGTTTTATTGTACATTTATGTTTTAGTAATTCTTAATTTAAATGGGTTGTATGTTCTATTAATTATAAGTGTATTGTTTGTATTTTCAATTTGGGGATCTTATTGTACATTTCTTTATAGTACCTTTCATTTTTCTTTTTTTTCTCTTTTATCTTTTTACTCCATATTCATACATCACCTAAATGGGGGAAGGGAATTGAACATGTAATTAGTGCTATAGTAACCGAGAATTGAACATGTGATGAGTGCTATAGTAGCCGAGAATTGAACATGTGATGAGTACTATAGTAGCCCGCCTCATCACCGTTTAACCAAGACCCCATGGACATTGTTCCTTCTTTATGTTTTTCTATAAATATAAGAGCTATTTTTTTGAAATATAACATTTATTCTTTTTTCAGAAAAGAAAGTCTTCTTTGAAATATAACGCTTATTCATTTTGGAGGAAAGAAGAAAGTCTTAATTTAGAGTGGTGTATCATTAAATCCAAAGGTGGATAATTCTTTTAGCATGATGGTTGTGTATATTGGTGGGTTATATTTACTTTGGTTAATGCATGAGATAAATTAGTGTGGTAATGTTTTGTAACTTTTACTATAAAACCTTACTAGATAAATTAGTGTGGTAATCCTCTGTAACTTTTACAATATATAAATTCTTGTAAAATATGAGTATATGATTCCCCCTTTGCACTATGTAATGGTAATCCTTTGTAACTTTTACTATGTATACATTCTTGGAAAATGTGAGTTTATGATTCCTCCCTTTGCATTATGTAGTTGGGAGTTTTCATTATTGCCAAAAGTATTGGTCTCAAATAGCTTCTAAAAGAGGTTAACCTTGGTAATCTTTTATAACATTGGTAATATTTTATAACCTTGGTAATATTTATATGAATCTTGGAAAATGAGATTGTATGATTTATCTATTTGCATTATGTAGTTTAAATTTTTTATTTTTGTAAAAATATTAGTTTGGAATAATTTTTGAAAGCTGATACTATTAAACGTTTTATAGACTGGGATCTTTGGTCATTTTACCAATAGTTGATTTTGGAATGAGTTTAAATCATTTAATATTATTTTAATGTTGCACTCTACATAACACAAAATATTATTAGTTGATTTTGAAATGAGTTTAAATCATTTATTATTATTTTAATGTTGCACTCTACATAACACCAAATCTTAGTAAGGGAGTAATTTTGTTTAGACATTGTGAAAGAAAACTCTATTTTGTTTGTTTGGACTGTTGTTGAAAAGAATACTTGAGTCTTTTTATATGTTGGAAAGATATACTTTGATTCTGTTTCATGCAATATGTAGTGGTAATAATAAGAATCTTTAGTTCATTTATAGACACCATACTCTCGTATCCTTCATTGAAAAGGAGTGGTAATAATAAGAATCTTTAGTTCATTTATAGACACCATACTCTCGTATCCTTCATTGACAGGGATGTATTAAATTGACTTTATTTTACTAAGATTGAGATTCAATGGCATCATTACCGTATTATTAGGTAATTGAAAATTTATGTAATGGTAATTGAAATTTTATGTAATTTATTAAGTATTGGAAATTGTATCTATGTTTTAAAAATTGAAATATAGTTATACTTGATTTTTCCTTTTAGGATATATATAAATTCTCTTGAAATATTTTGCATTTAAAGCTATTGTATTGACAAAATATTCTCCGATTACATGAAGAGATAAATTTTAGTTGTTTTGGGTCAACAATATATGAGCCAAAAGGAAAGCTTTTAGGATATATATAAATTCCCTTGGAATATTTTTCATTTAAAATTATTGTATTGAAAAAATATTCTGGGATTACATAAAGAGATTAATTTTAGTTTTTTTGAGTCAACAATATATGAGCCAAAAGGAAAGGAAGATTTATTTCCATTGCGAGTAAGAATATATCTATAAAGTAAATAATGTATAGAGAAAAGGAGATGGAAATGAATCCTCATGTTGTTCTCCTTTAATAATTTCATAATGGTATATTTCTAAAATGACAGTATTTTATGTTTAAAATATAAGGTATTGTTGCAAACAAATATTCTTCAAATGAATGGATCAAATGTTAATATATGAACATTAAGTTATTTGGAATGAATGTTTTAGGATATGATGAGTTCTTCTTCATTTTTGGAAGACTTATAATTTATGTGATGATTAATGTGTTTTTTTTTCATGTACTATGAAAGGCCAAAAATATGATACAAAATCTATGTAAGATATTGTTAACATATAGAAATAATATAGATCTATTTTCAATGTTTGTATGAAACATGGATGGGTTTTATGTATTAAAAAAAAAAACACCTATTTTTGGGTAACTTTGTTGGTATTCTAGGGACCTTACATATGGTATCGGAGCTGGCTACAACACTCAAACCTAATGGGCATACATGCTTGCTAATGATGATTTTGGATCCATGCTGAATTTTTATTGTTATGTGTGTTTGATTATTTGTTCTTAGAATAAGTGTAATTTGCATTATTGTTTTAAGGTTTCTTATTTTTGGTTTTGAGGCTAGATTTTGAGAAAAACAATAAAAAATTGACACGAAACTCCCAAATAGTAAATTATAATCTAATAATCCCCTTGATTTAATAATATAAAAAAAATGTTAGGGCACTCTAGCAAGCAGTAAAGTTGCAATTTTAAAAATATTACAACACATTAGCACAAAGCTTGTACTTCATCTTGTTGTACTTTAGCATTGATCTAGTATCTCATTTTCTTGTATTTTTCATGGTTTAGGTTTCAATTTGCATGGAGATTTAATTTGGAATCCATCTTCATGGTTTATGGTTTAAGGATATACATTTGAAATAATTCCCTAATATTATGGGTTTGGAGTATTTTTCCATTTCTTATTATTCCATTTAAAGGTTATAATTATGAGATTATTTAGAAAGATTTAAGCTTAAGCTTAGTTTGGATTTCAACTTCATATATTTATTTTTCATGGATACTACTATGATTTTAATATTGTTTGTGCAATTCAATTTTTTGTTTGTATCTTTAGGTTTACTTCTAAAAAAAAAATTAGGCAAATTTGCATGGTTTTTTTTTTTCATGTAGTTTCTATATTAAAGTCATAATATTGAAATTATTACAGAGAATTAATGTGGGCAATCATTAATTTTTTAGAATAATTTTTGGAGCTTCACACTTGAGTTTATGCTTGGAATCATCATACTAATATCCTCCAAGTTAAATTTGAACTAGTTATGGCTAATTTCTCTTAATATGCTCTTGATAATTTAAAAGAAAGAAATGAAAACCATAGAGTTCACTTCTTTTTTTATACTAGTCTATCAGAAGTTGTAAAGAGATCAGTTGCAAAAGAATTGAAAAATGATTATTATCTTAGATAGGAGATCAACTGCAAAAGAATTGAAATATTGTTCTATCTTAGACCTATATGTGTGTAGTCTCCATTTAAAAGAAAAAAATAACCATATTTTCCACATGAAAACACACATGCCAAGAAAAACCATGGTTGCCAATATGGAACGAAGACTTAATCTGTATGGATTTGTATTGTGTAAGAAGTATGAAACTGAAATTTCATTAGTGTAATGATTGAGAGCATCATACTAATATTGATTTTGCTAATTAAAACTCAATATAAGTTATCCCCAACAAGCCATTGTTAACTATGAATGTAGGTGCACAACTAATGCAAATACATTAAAGAGTTAATATGTTTTATGAAGACCTTCTTAATGGTTAATAATGAAATTTTTGTGGTTTCTTTTATCTAATTTTTATCTTGTTAAGTGTTTATTAAGGGTTGGTTTTCTTCATGAGATAACTTGAAATTATTCTAGGACTAGGTTGAAGTATTTCATGCCTAATGAAGAAGAAGTTAAAAATACTTGTAGGTGCTAATGGTTGTGGAAACCATTTTAGGGAAATTTGAAGTATGTACTTATTATGTTATGTATGAGAGTAGAATTTATAGTAACTTATATATGTAAGGTAAGCAATTATTTGTGTATATAATGAAGAATTGATTTTGATGAAATCTCATGGGCATGATTAAGAAGGGATATTGATTATGCATACTTTGAATTCAGTGGAATAAATGTTCTTAACAAGAATTCTTTTGAGATTTAAATTCATTATTTTCCCTTGATTACAAATGTAGAAAAAAATTTTGGTATAGTGTACAGCAAATTCTTTTTGAATGTGCTTCATTGAGGTAGAATTAAATTAATTTTTAAATGCTTGAAAATGTAGAAAGAGATTATTGTGATAAGTTGATGAGATATATCTTTTTATTTTTCTTAGGACAAATTAATTCTATCGTATTTAAAGAAGAATTCATATTTTTGTGCCTAGGAAATCTATAATATTGTCCTTAATGAATTTAAGAATTGCATATTGATTGAATTGTATTTAACTAAATTAATTAGAGAAATTATGAGGATTGAACAAATGAACTTCTCAAAACTATTTTAATTTGGTTAAGAGAATAAAATGTTTAGAGATAAACCTTTTATGTGATTGGAAATTTTTTTTATTTAAGCTTAAAGGATAATGTATGAGGTTAATGAAAAGCTTAGTTCAATTCTTATTTTACAAGAATATTTGTTCTTGATATTTTATGGAAATTTTGAAGAAAAGTGAGATCACTTTTTTGATGAATTGGAATTGTTGCATGATTTAGATACCTAATATGATTGTATTGTATGTTGAATTGAAGAAATTTTTGGATTTAGAAATTTGTGTTGGGATGCATAGTTGTATGAGTATCTAGTAATTATTCTTTAGAGAGAGAGAGAGAGAGAGAGAGAGAGAGAGAGAGAGAGAGAGAGGAAATGAATCTTTGATTTAGGCTAGAAATTCCATTGTGATAGCTTAAATCTTACATAAAATCAATATTATTATTCATAGTTTGAGAAATGCATGGTTTTAATAACTTTATAAATGTATTGTTATTATTTTCAATTTGGGGATCTCTATTTTATTGTAAATTTAGGTTTATGAAAACATATGTTGAAGAAGATCTACTATTCTGTTAAAAAATTTAACAGAAAGTAGATAGAGGGAAAGTAGATAAATCATAAAATATATGATTTTAACAGTTTGTCTTCTTTGAAATATAATGCTTATTCATTTGGGAGAAAAGAAGAAAGTCTTAATTTAGAGTGGTGTATCATTAAATCCAAAGGTGGATAATTCTTTTAGCATGATGGTTGTGTATATTGGTGGGTTACATTTACTTTGGCTAATGCATGAGATAAATTAGTGTGGTAATGTTTTGTAACTTTTACTATAAAACCTTACTAGATAAATTAGCGTGGTAATCCTCTATAACTTTTACTATATATAAATTCTTGTAAAATATGAGTTTATGATTCCCCCTTTGCACTATGTAATGGTAACCCTCTTTAACTTTTACTATGTATACATTCTTCGAAAATATGAGTTTATGATTCCTCCCTTTGCATTATGTAGTTGGGAGTTTTCATTATTGCAAAAGTATTGGTCTCAAGTATCTTCTAAAAGAGGTTAACCTTGGTAATCTTTTATAACATTGGTAATCTTTTATAACCTTGGTAATATTTATATGAATCTTGGAAAATGAGATTTTATGATTTATCTATTTGAATTATGTAGTTTAAAGTTTTTATTTTTATAAAAATATTAGAATAATTTTTGAAAGTTGATACTATTAAACGTATTAAAGACTGGGATCTTTGGTCATTTTACCAATAGTTGATTTTGGAATGAGTTTAAATAATTTATTGCTATTTTAATGTTGCACTCTACATAAAACCAAATATTAGTAGTTGATTTTGGAATGAGTTTAAATCATTTATTATTATTTTAATGTTGCACTCTACATAACACCAAATCTTATTAAGGGAGTAATTTTGTTTAGACATTGTGAAAGAACACTCTATTTTGTTTGTTTGGAATGTTGTTGAAAACAATACTTGAGTCTTTATATATGTTTGAAAGATATACTTTGATTATGTTTCATGCAATATGCAGTGGTAATAATAAGAATCTTTAGTTCATTTATAAACACCATACTCTCCTATCCTTCATTGACAGAGATGTATTAAATTGACTTTGAATTATTTTATTAAGATTGAGATCAATGGCATCGTTACCATATTATTAGGTAATTGAAATTTTATGTAATGGTAATTGAAATTTTATGTAATTTATTAAGTATTGGAAATTGTATCTATGTTTTAAAAACTAAAATATAATTATACTCGGTTTTTCCTTTTAGGATATATATAAATTCCCTTGGAATATTTTGCATTTAAAGCTATCTTATTGACAAAATATTCTCGGATTATATAAAGAGATTAACTTTAGTTGTTTTGGATCAACAAAATATGAGCCAAAAAGAAAGATTTTAGGATATATATAAATTCCCTTGGAATATTTTTCATTTAAAGCTATTGTATTGACAAAATATTCTCTGATTACATAAAGAGATTAATTTTAGTAGTTTTGGGTCAAAAATATATGAGCCAAAAGAAAAGGAATATTGATTTCCATTGCGAGTAAGAAAATATGTATAAAGTAAATAAGTTAGAGAGAAGAGGAGATGGAAATGAATCCTCATATTTTCCTCCTTTAATAATTTCATAATGGTGTATTTCTAAAATGAGAGTATTTTATGTTTAAAATATATGGTATTGTTGCAAAGAAATATTCTTCAAATGAATGGATCAAATGTTAATATATGAACATTAAGTTACTTGGAATGAATTTTTTAGGATATGATGAGTTCTTCTTCATTTTTGGAAGGCTTATAATCTATGTGATGATTAATGTGTTTTATTTTCATGTACTATGAAAGTCCAAAAATATGATACAAAATCTATGTAAAATATTGTTAACAGATAGAAATAATATAGATCTATTTTCAATGTTTGTATAAAACATGGATGGGTTATATATATATATAAAAAAAAACACCTATTTTTGGGTAACTTTGTTGGTATTCTAGGGACCTTACATATGGTGTCGGAGCTGGCTACAACACTCATACCTAATGGGCATACATACTTGCTAATGATGATTTTGGATCCATGTTGAATTGTTATGTGTGTTTACAAAACATTAGCACAAAGCTTGTACTTCATCTTGTTGTACTTTAGCATTGATCTAGTACCTCATCTTCTTGTACTTATCATGGTTTAAGTTTCAATTTGCATGGAGATTTAATTTGGAATTCATCTTCATGGTTTATGGTTTAAGGATATACATTTGAAATAATTCCCTAAAATTATGGGTTTGGAGTCCCTTTCCATTTCTTATTATTCCATTTAAAGGTTATAATTATGAGATTATTTTAAGATTATTTTGAAAGATTCGAGCTTAAGCTTAGTTTGGATTTCAACTTCATATATTTATTTTCTATGGTACACTGCTACGATTTTAATATTGTTTGTGCGAATTCAATTTATTATCTGTATCTTTAGGTTTATTTCTAAAAACAAATTCAAGAAAATTTGCATGGTATTTTTTTTCTTCATGTTGTTTCTATATTAAAGTCATGATATTGAAATTATAACAGAGAATTAATGTGGACAATCATTAAATTTTTAGAATAATTGTTGTAGCTTCACACTTGAGTTTATGCTTGGAATCATCATACTAATATCCTCCAAGTTAAATTTGAACTAGTTATGGCTAATTTCTCTTAATATTCTCTTGATAGTTTAAAAGAAAGAAATGAAAACCAAAGAGTTCACTTCTTATTTTTTTTATACTAGTCTATCAGAAGTTGTAAAGAGATCAGTTGCAAAAGAATTGAAATATCATTATAATATTAGATAGGAGATCAATTGCAAAATAATTGAAATATTATTCTATCTTAGACCTATCTGTGTGTAGTCTCCATTTAAAAGAAAAAAAAAATAATCATATTTTCTAGATGAAAACACACATGCCAAGAAAAACCATGGTTGCCAATATGGAATGAAGACTTAGTCTGTATGGATTGATATTGTGTAAGAAGTATGAAACTAAAATTTCATTAGTGTAATTATTGAGAGCATCATATTAATATTGATTTTTCTAATTAAAACTCAATATAAGTTATCCCCAACAAGCCATTGTTAACTATGAATGTAGGTGCACAACTAATGCACACACATTAAATAGTTAATATGTTTTATGAAGACCTTCTTAATGGTTAATAATGAAATTTTTTTGGTTCCTTTTGTCTAATTTTTTATCTTGTTAAGTGTTGTTTAAGGGTTTATTTTCTTCATGAGATAACTTGAAATTATTCTAGGACTAGGTTGAAGTATTCCATGCCTAATGAAGAAGGGGTTAAAAATACTTGTAGGTGCTAATGGTTGTGGAAAACATTTTAGAGAAATTTGAAGGATGTACTTGTTATGTAATGTGTGAGAGTAGAATCTATAATAAATTATATATGTAAGGTAAGTAATTATTTGTGTATATAACCAGCCTAGATCCATATTAACTCCAGATCTATCAAGTGCCAAGAGGGATCAAACTTGAGGAAAGGTTTGCACCTCAAGAGATTTGATCCCTCTCGGCGCTTGATAGATCCGTAGTTAAGATGGATCTAGGCTAGTTTCAGTCGTGTGCAGGTAAGGAAAATCTATTGATAATATAAGGAACATATGATTCATTTTATCAATAATATGTAAATACATCTAATATTAATATAACCATTTTAAATATGCTAAATATGTTTGAGATTTATGATTCATTTAATTTTAAATTTTCCTAGTTACCTGAGTTTGTTGAGATGATAAATATTGTAAAATAACTTTAATGATGAGATAAATTTTTTGAATGCAAAGTGACAAATTATTGAATGACAGAAAATGTGAATAATAAGAATGTAGTAAATTACAAATCGCTTTCATTGTGATCAATATCAAACTATTTTCTTCTACTATTCTTATTGTCACCCTCGTTAGTTTTGTCATATTTTCATATAAATTATATGAAAAAGACAGTTGAAATCATAAACCATTTAAATATTTAGCTCGAGTTGTTTTAGTAAACATCATATAGGATTAGAAATCAACATCTACACTCAAATCAATGAATCTAGTGCACATAAGCAAATAAGATTAGAAACCAACATATACACTAAAGTCAATGCATCTAGTGCAAACAATAAAATAGGATTATAAATCACCATCTCCACTAAAATCAATGCATTTAGTGAAAGCAATAAAATAGGATTAGAAATCATATATATTGAAATCAAGTGTAAGAAATAAAATATATTTCAACATCTACATTGAAATTAATGCATCTAGTGCAAGCAATCAAATAAGATTATAAATAACCATCTACACTAAAATCAATGCATTTAGTGCAAGAAATCAATAGGAATAGAAATTATCTACATTGAAATCAATACATCTAGTGCAAGTAATCAAATATCATTAGAAATCAAAATCTACACTAAAATCAATGCATCTAGTTCAAGAAATCAAATAGGATTAGAAATCACCATCTACGCCGAAATCAATGCAGCTATTGCAATAAATATTCTTCCCTCTCTCCCCCTCCATATATATCTATATGTCCCTCCATATCTAATTCTTTGTCTCTTTATCTCACCCCCACAAACATACACTCTCTCTCACTCCGTATTTTTCAATCTCTTTGTCCCTCCCTCCCTATGTCCATCTATCTCTTCTTTCCCTTCACCTTCCATATATATCTTATCTCCTTTTGTCTCTCTATATCAATCCCAAAACATACACTCTAATTCTCCAATATATCTATCTATCATTCCCTCCTCCTCTCCCTGCCTCTCTCTCTCTTCCCCTTCCCTCTCTCTCCCACCCTTATATCTCTCTTCCCTCCTACTATCCTCTCTCCCTCTCTCCATATTCCTTCTCTCTCTCTCTCTCTCTCTCTCTCTCTCTCCAGCTTTCACACTCTATATTCATTCTTACCTCCCTCTCTGTCCCCCTCCATCTCCATGATTATTTCCCTAACTCTCTCCACTCCCTCTCTTCCTTTCTCTCCCGCCTCTCTCTCTCTCTATCTTCACCTTCCAAATTTGTTAATATATGCCTCTCTCTCTCTCCTTATCTCCTCCCTTCTCTCCATCTCTCATTCTTTATCTCTTTATCTCACCCCAAACATACACATTCTCTCTCCATCTCTCCCTTGTCACTCCCTTTCTCTCTTCACTTGTCACTCTCTATGGTCTCTTGCTTTATCTCTTTATTCTATTGGGGGCAGTGAAGTATCAGTTAAAGCGGCAACCAACGTGTACTTCACTCACCTATATGCTCTAAAGCTGGGAGTTTATGCGGGGTAGGCCCAGAATAGAATAAAGCAAGAGACCATATTGTATCGAACGAACAATTCAAAGTAGTAACTATTCATGCATTTAATGAAATAAATGAATTTTTTCTTTAAATATATTTTTAATAATAATTATTGCTTTCTAGAATAGTAATTTTATTTAAAATTATATAATAAAAATAAAATAAAATAAATAATAAAGAAAAATATAGTTTTAAACCATAATATATTAAAAATATTATTATTTCAATATTTTTTTTTTTAAAACACTTAATAATCATTAATGAAAATCTGCACTTGAGATTTAAAAATAGTATATCCAAACTTATTTATATAAATATTAATTACATTATAATATTTTAACTTACAATCAATCGATATATAATTTTTTTTTTTATAATATTAAATACATTATTTATAATATTTTAACTTTGAATCAACCGATCTATTAAAAAAAAAATTATATAATATTAAATACATTATTTATAATATTTTAACTTCGAATCAATCGATATATAAATTTTTTTTAGTTAAAAAAAACGTGACCTTTAACCATTTAATAGAAGATCAAAATTATATAAACTTGTTAATAACTAAATTAAAATTTAAAAATTACCAAAATAAAACAAACTTACGGAATAAACAAACTTATCTTTATAATAAAATATGAAAAAAAAAACACACGACATAATTTTGCATCAGGTGAGAAGAGAGCCAATGTAATATGGGAAATAGAGGAGGGAGGGTGAAAAAAAAAACACACAACATGATTTTGCATCAGGTGAGAAGAGAGCCAATGTAATATGGGAAATAGAGGAGGGAGGGTCATCTTTTCGCTGAAAGCAAAGGAAAAGTTGAATCATGAACCAAATAGTTAGTTCAAGGTATTATGAAGGTTAAAGTACAAGTGAAAATGATTATCTTTATATGGTTAGTTTGGAGAGATAAGAATCTAACATGGAAAACCTGCAAAGAAAAGGTCAGCAGGGTTCGAGCATGTGCATTTTATGCGGTGAAGAGTCAGAGGATAATTCCTACCTATTCTATCAATGTACTTTTGCAAAAGACACTTTGGTACTTCTATGCACAAAATTGCAAATACAATCCCTAGAATATTGGACAACGGAGCACTGTATTAGATGGTGGTTACAAAGAGGTAAGAACTTTAGAGCCATTCCCATTTCATTCCATTGGTACATTTGGTGCAATAGGAACAAGAAATTATTTGAGGGACAACCATGCTCTTCTATAAAAACTTGTTTCGAAATATATAGTTCTTGGGAAAGTCTAAAAATTTGTCAGAAGCCACCAATTGACTTATCAAAAAGATTATGCCCACATGAGGTACACTATCCAGCTGGTTATTTTGATGGGGCATCACAAAAGAGGGACTGGAGCACTATGGAGCTTATTGTGGTTTGCCAGTCAGTTATATTTGGAAAAGTTATGGGTATTTGGAGACTCTAAATTCTTTATTGACCACATAAACTTGAAATCCTCATTAGATCCGGGCTTCAGAGAATACATGCTTTAAAGAGGATTTTCACTTCTATTTCTTTTTGTCATCAGGGAGAAAAACAATAAAGCTGATCGACGGAATATTTGGAAAAATACATTATGAATTATCTAACTCAAATGGACCCAGAACAGTGGAAAAGATTAATTTCATATAATGCTCGATAATAGCTTCATAGTTTTTGCATCGGAACGGACTGGTTTAACCCCCTCAAAAGAAATGTGAGTGAGGAATATTGAGGTTATGTGCTGTTTTTTAGGGACTCGAGTCGTGTTTTTTTGGTATGAACTTAGATATATACTTAATTGCTACTGTGCAGATGGGAAAGAAAACAATGTAAACAGTTATGATGGGAAAGAAAACAATGTAAACAATTATGAGATGGGTATTATTTCCTTTTCTGTTATGGTACATATGGAGGGAAGCCTCCATATTACAGAACATTTGAATGTAATAGTTAAACCTGTGGTTTTGAAAGTTTTTGTCCTGTTACAATATATAAACGGAACCAGAATATTTTCATATTGAAAAAAAAACATGAATCATGAGATTGAGATAAAAGATGCGTGAATATAAATAAATATGTTAATTTTAATTATAGTTTTAAAATTTTAAATTCAAATGGTTAATTCTCTACCCGGTGGGGACAACTAGAGAATTAAACTGAACCAATGTGCTGCGTTGAGAAGTGAACCAGTACTCTTAAGATGATAAATCTTTCTTCATATGAACCAGAGAACCGAGCTGGTGCTGTATCAATGTACTCCCATTGAAAATCATCTGGGGCTCTGTTTCCTCAGACCACCATTGTTGAAGCGCATGAGCTTCCAAAAGATTCATGGGGCCCTTGGGAATAACAAACAATTTGATAGCTACACCCTCCATACCAGAATCCTCTAGCATTTCCGGAATTAATTTATCATCAACTTCTAATAACTCAAAATTCTGAAGCCATTCACTGTAATCAGAGTAATCAGAGTAGTAACAACTGATGGAATCGTTACAGTTTACATAAAGATGGGGAACCCATTTCTGGATTTTTTTATCCTTACTAACTGAACGACACACTTTCTCATTATCTGACTGTTTGTCATCATCCCTCTTTCTTTTAAAAGGCATAATAGCGCTAGTCAGACCCTTCACCACATTAAACAACATTCCAACCTTGTCCCCAACACATCTGAGAGCCAGGGGCAGTGATACAGAAGGGGGATTGAAGAGATGGGTTTCTACAAATATACCCTCCACTGCTAAGGACCTGCCAACCTGCAAAACCACGCCAGCTCCAAGTGAATGCCCAGCCAGCATCACTTCACTGCTCCCATATTTCCCCACTGCTCTCCTCACCGGGTCCATTGTCTTGTTACACCTATAGGAGCCACCAAGACTCTCCGTTGTAAAAAGTTTCCAATCGTCTTGCACATCAACTTTTATGGTAGGACCTCTCAGCAGGGTTCCTCTGAGGGCTATTATTATAATAGGAGCCTTATATGGCTTCACTAGCAGAAAATCACGAAGTGCAGCAACGATGTCCCATTCAAGCACTGCTCCAAAGATGGATCCATCCCTCTCGTCCACCAATAATTCCAACACTCTGTATTTGAAGAACTGAAACCATTTGGGTGCCAATGCCGCATCCCCCTTTCGATTTTCCTCCCTGTCCACTTCCAACAGATACGCTCCCTGCACAATGCATGCCATCACTTTCCGTTTGTAACTGTCATCCATCCTGTGAACAAACACAAACAATAGATTTTAAAAAAAAAAACCAAAATGCAGTTAGTGTATATATATATATGGGTGCTAATGTTGCATTCTTTTTTAGATATGGTTGCGCAGATTTTGAAAGCAATTTCTTGTTCAAAAATATATATAGTGATGTTATAGTTGTAAACATCAGTTATCAAATTTAACTTATAATATAAAAATTTGGTATGCACAAATCTTATGATCCAATGCTAACAAAACTAAAACTATATATGTTTATAACCACCACTTTCTTGTTATAACTCCACAAAAAACATCAATCATATACTATAAAACAAACACTCACACAACGGGAAAGAAAAACCAGTTCTCAAATAAACATGATCTGCTATTGTTAAATTAGAGGATTCTAGTTACCAGCTAGATTTCACAATCTCTCGCCAAGAGGGTATGGATAAATTAGGAGGACCTACGACATCAAAGTGGAATGGGTGTGGATTCTTCTCTTCATTCTTCGCCTTCTTATTTTGGTTGGTGTTAACCATGTTTTGAGTTGCAGTACAGTATAAGCGGGCACGCAAATTAGAACGAAGTTATGTGCAAATATGACGACTCAACCCCAATTCTTAAAATTTTTATGGCCACTGCTATCTATAAATATGATAATTATTTGGTGTTGCTTTGCTTTTATCCTGGTAAAAACGCTGTCAAGTAATGAGTAGGTGTTGAAGATGGACCAGACCATATATATATGATTCCAAACGTTACGTCGTATAAAAAATTGGATAATGCGATGGATTAAGAAAAGTAGAGTAAAATTTATATTTTTATATAATGGCTCAGTTTAATTTATAGGGTATATAAAAAATTTGATGATGCGATGGATTAAGAAAAGTAGAGTAAAATTTTATATTTTATAGAATGGTTGTGGTAAATTGATAATAAAATTTTAATTAATAATATAATTTTTTGTTATTTAAAATATATTTTTGAATGTATAAATAAATTTAAAATCTGAAAAAATTTTAAAAAATTAATATTATACGGATTAAACAACTTAAACTTAATTTTTTTAAAATTTCTGTTAAATTTTAGACTAAATTAATCAGCAAAAATATAGTGAAGAAAAAACATTCAATAATAAAATTTTATATTCATTAGAAATACCTGTCTTATTTTCGCACTATATATAGAAACTAACCCCGTCATCCTTGAAAATCATTTGCTCTTTCTTTAAGTCAAATCTGCACTCGAGATTTTAAAATAGTATATCCAAACTGCACTTGAGATTAATGAAAACAGTATATCCATATTTAATAATCATTAATGAAAATCTGCACTTGAGATTTAAAAATAGTATATCCAAACTTATTTATATAAATATTAAATACATTATTTATAATATTTTAACTTCGAATCATTCGATATATAATTTTTTTTATATATAATATTAAATACATTATTTATAATATTTTAACTTCGAATCATTCGATATATAAACTATTTTTTTTAGTAAAAAAAAGACGTGACCTCTAACCATTTAATAGAAGATCAAAATTACATAAACTAATCAATAACTAAATTAAAATTTAAAATTTATTCCAAAATACATCAAACTTACGGAATAAACAAACTTATCTTTATAATAAAATATGAAAAAAAAACACACAACATAATTTTGCAAATATGAAAAAAAAACACACACAACATAATTTTGCATCGGGTAGGGAGAGAGCCAATGTAATATGGGAAATAGAGGAGAGAGGGTCATCTTTTTGCTGAAAGCAAAGGAAATATATACCACATTGATAAACATAAAGTTGAATCATAAACCAAATAGCTAGTTCAAGGTATTATGGAAGCTCAAAGTACAACTGAAAATGATCATCTTTATATGGCTAGTTTGGAGAGATAAGAATCTAACATGGAAAAACCTCCAAAAAAAACTATACTATACAAAGAGGTAAGAACTTCAGATCCATTCCCATTTTATTCCATTGGTACATTTGGTGCAATAAGAACAGGAAATTACCGTGCTCTTCTATAAAAACTTGTTTCCAAATATATAGTTCTTGGGAAAGTCTAAAAATTTGCACCCTCTTGTCATCCTCTTGTAATTATAAAATTTACTGGAATGGAGGGACTGGAATGTTTGGCACTATGGGGCCTATTGTGGTTTTCCAGTCAGTTATATTTGGAAAAGTTATGGGTATTTGGGGACTCCAAATTCCTTGTTGACCACATGAACTTGAAATCCTCATTAAATCCGGGCTTTCTATCTCACTGGCTTGAGAGAATATATGCTTTAAAGAGGACTTTCACTTCCATTTCTTTTTGTCATGTCTACAGGGAGAAAAACAATGAAGCTAACCGCCTATCAAAAAGAGGACTGGACGGAATATTTGGAGAAATTCATTATGAGTTATCTAACTCAAATGGACCGAGAGCAGTGGAAAAGGTTAATTTCATATAATGCTCGATAAGCGACTCATAGTTTTTGCATCGGAACGGACTGGTTTAACCCCTCAAAAGAAATGTGAGTGGGGAATATTGAAGTTATGTGTTGTTTTTTTATGTGTTGTTTTTTTAGGGACTCGGGTCATGTCTTTTTTGTATGAACTCAGATATATACTTAATTGTTGTTGTGCAGATGGGAAATCAAACAATGTAAACAGTTATGAGATGGGTATTATTTCTTTTTCTGTTATGGTACAACTGGAGGGAAGTCTCCATATTACAGAACATTTGAATGTAATAGTTAAACTTATGGTTTTGAAATTTCTTGTCCTGATACAATATATAAACCAGAGCATTTTTCATATTGAAAAAAAATTATGAATCATGAGACTGAGATAAAAGATGCGTGAATATAAATAAATATGTTAATTTTAATTATAGTTTTAAAATTTTAAATTCAAATGGTTAATTCTCTACCAGGTGGGGACAAACTGGAGAATTAAACTGAACCAACCTGTTGCGTTGAGAAGTGAACCAGTACTCTTAAGATGATAAATCATTCTTCATATGAACCGGAGAACCGAGCTGATGTTGTATCAATGTAATCCCATTGAAAATCATCTAGGGCTCTGTTTCCTCAAACCACCATTGTTGAAGCGCATGACCTTCTAAAAGATTCATGGGGCCCTTGGGAATAACAGACAATTTGATAGCTACACCCTCCATACCAGACTCCTTTAGCATTTCCAGAATTAATTTATCATCAACTTCTAATAACTCAAAATTCTGAATCCATTCACCATAATCAGAGTAATCAAACTAATAACAACTAATGGAATCGTTACAATTTACATAAAGATGGGGAACCCATTTCTAGATTTTTTTACCCTTTCTAACTAAACGACACACTTTCTCATTATCTGACTGTTTTTCATCATTCCTCTTTCTTTTAAAAGGCATAATAGCGCTAGTCATACCCTTCACCACATTAAACAACATTCCAACCTTGTCCCCAACACATCTGAGAGCCAAGGGCAGTGATACAGAAGGGGGATTTAAGAGACGAGTTTCTACAAATATACCCTCCATTGCTAAGGACCTGCTAACCTGTAAAACCATGCCAGCTCCAAGTGAATGCCCAGCCAGCATCACTTCACTACTCCCATATTTCCCCACTGCCCTCCTCACCACCTCCACTGTCTTGTTACACCTATAGGAGCCACCAAGACTCTCCGTTGTAAAAAGTTTCCAATCGTCTTGCACATCAACTCTTATGGTAGGACCTCTCAGTAGGGTTCCTCTGAGGGCTATTATTATCATAGGAGCCTGATATGGCTTCACTACCAGAAGATTACGAAGTGCGGCACTGATGTGCAGCAACTGTTTGAGCATTTTCTCATCATTTACAATGTTCAAAAACAATATGAACCATTCTTCTATAGGTTGTGCCGAATATAGGCCTCTTCCTTTCCCACCACTAGCTATACTATTTGTGGTTCTTTTCTTGAATTCAACTTTGTGAATGTTTCCACTGCTTATTTATAATATTTTCTATGTTGTTCCAGATTATAGGAGCACTTTGGAGAGGTTGGTTTTATAATCTTAGGTTGCTTCATTCCTCCCGCATCATCTCATGTGTTATTTCCTCTGTGTGTCTGTTATGCAACATTTTGTCACTGTCTCTGTACTCCTTATTCCTAGATCCTGGAGAACCCTTACAGTGGTCCTTGTGTACTTTTCCCATCATGGAATCATGCCTTTGACTCCCATTTAGTCTGATTACCAAACTCTCTTTTGTTCATTTATGGAGTAGCTCCCTAATAACCGACCTTTAGGGAGCAGCACAACCTTTCTGTGTCTCACCCGCACTGATGGTCCATCCTTGGCCTATGACAAGCACCGATCAGCGCTAGTATGAAGCTAATACTCACCTCAATCTACTTCTGGAAGATTTTTTTAAAATGGAAACGAAGCTTTGTGATCCAGAAGCTTCGAGGGTGGAGAGCCAGATATTTATTGCTGAAGATATGGTCGAGCTTCTCCCTTTGGGCCTCTTGTTCCTACAAAAGAGGAAACACCAAAGGAGATAAGCCAGTTTCCCACCTTAAGTGGATCCATGTCCCCTCCTCCATCACTATAAAATGGACAACCTCCTATGCCTCTACTAGTTAGAGTTAGAACAGATATAGAGGAGAAGAACAATAGAGAGAGTTTTTGCTATAGGCATCGAAGGAGAGAATTGAGACCTTTTAGCCTTCTCACACTGAGTTGAAAAGAGTGCTTTGGAGACGTGCCTGGATCTGGACCCATTGAAGGAGAGCTTCAACATCAAGGCGCATGTTGTAACTCATCCGGGCTTTCTATCATCGAATTGAAATAATTATTTTCTCATGTTAATTGCATCATAGGTGTTCAGGTGAAAATCGTTTTAAGCCTTGTAATTGAAATTGTAATCAAGATAAACTTTAAAAAAAACCTCAATTAACATAAGGAGCATTTGGAACCTAACGCAAAACATTTAGAGGTCTAGGCTAGAGACGTGTTCTGACGTCATTAAATGTAGGAGTTGTCGCTAGCATTCTGCGTTACAACCCGAAGGTGATATCCCATCCCACATATGGAAGTATATTGATGTATGATAAGTATATTTGGGATGCGCTCATCGAACGGTTACACATTAGACAACACTACTATAGACTGGACTCTCATGTACCGTCGCGTATATTTTGGGAGACACCACTAGGTTGAAAGCATGCCATAGGTAACCGAGTTAGGCACCTTGTAGACATGATAAATCGAACACAAAATTTGGGGAGATTGGTTGTCATACATTAAGTCCTTGGTAAACTTATTTGCCAAGGTGTATATTGCAGTTCATGGATATCTGGTAATCCATTATGCCTAGTTTACCCCTTTTTGGTTTATTTTTGTTTAATTTTTAAAATTTATTGTCCACGATACATTTTACCCGTGCTCATCTCCTTATAATATCTTAGGTTGAGATTAATGGCAACAGTTCCCAAGTTTACCAACCAAGGAATCCCCTTAGATGGGAATCCTAGTCCTTTTCCTTCTTTTGGAAATGTTGGGGCTCCTTATATGGCAACATTGTCCCTCCTGGGATTAACCATTGGTCTGTCGGTTTGGTTATTTTTTACTCCAATGGTTTGGTTATTTCAATTAATAATATAATTTTTTGTTATTTAAAATATATTTTTAAATGCAAAAATAAATTTAAAATCTGAAAAATCTTTAAAGTATTAATATTATGTGGATTAAACAATTTAAACTTAAATTTTTAAAAATTTCTGCTGAATTTTAGTCTAAACTAACCAGCAAAAATATAGTGAAAAAAAGACATTCAATAATAAAATTTTATATTTATTAGAAATACATGTCTTATTTTCACAATATATATATAAACTAACCCCATCAACCTTGAAAATCATTTTCACTTTCTTTAAGTCAATCACTGCATATTTTTCAAATGCCTATTATATCTTAATAAGTGTAAGGTAGGGGTCCTTATCACCCATTATGTATATGACTTCAAAATCTGTGTAGGCCTTAACCCACGCAATATCAACTTCCACATCTTCTAGTCTCCCGATGGGTGTGATGTAGTATTAATTCGTCATGCGCAACTGTATAGGAGAAAATACCAGCTTAGGTTTCCCCAACGCCTCCCAAGTTTTTCTTGGCAGTATGTTAATATCTACGCCCAGATCCAGCATGGTATCTCTTATCTGAACCTTGCGATTTTTGCATCATTCATGAACTCGTTCCCTATTTGTCTCTTGTTTCTTTGGTATCTTCTTAAGTGCCTTTGTGGAATATTAGCAGAGATTGTGTTTTCGTGACCTACCCCTTCCTTAATGATTGATTTCAAAATTTCTCACAACTGTTTCAGAATTTTCTCATCATTTACAATGTTCTAAAACAATATGAACCATTCTTCTATAGGTTGTGCCTAATATATGCCTCTTTCCTTTCCTGCCACTGGCTATACTATTTGCGGTTCTTTTCTTGAATTCAACTTTTTGAATGTTTCCACCGCTTATTTATAATATTGTTTATGTTGTTCCAGATTATAGGAGCGCTTTGGTGAGGTTGGTTTTATAATCTTAGGTTGCGTCATTGCTCCTGCATCATCTCATGTCTTATTTCCTCTGTATGTCTGTTACGCAAAATTTTGTCACTATCTCTATACACCTTGTTCCCAGATCCTGGAGAACCCTTACAGTGGTCCTTGTGTACTTTTCTCATCGTGGAATCATGCCTTTGACTCCCATTTAGTCTGAATGCCAAACTCTCTTTTGATCATTTATTGAGTAGCTCCCTAATAACCGACCTTTATGGAGCAGCGCAACCTTTCTGTGTCTCACCCGCATTGATGGTCCATCCTTGGCCTGTGATGAGCGTCTATCAGCGCTAGTATGAAGCTAATACTCGCCCTAATCTACACACTAAGTTGAAAAGAGTGCTTTGGAGACATGCCTGGATCTAGACCCATTGAAGGAGAGCTTAAACATTAAGACGCATGTTGTAACTCCTCTTCTTCATAATATGATACAAGTGATTCTTACTTTTTGTTCTTGTTTATGATTCATGATAAGATTTCTAGTATTCCTTGATCAACTAGATAGATTGTTTATGTTATATGCATGTTGTCCTTTCACATTTCTTGTTGTTTGATCACTTGTGTAGGTAATTGAATGTTGGAGACAGCGGGGATCAAACTAGGAAGAGAAAAGGATTAAAAGGACTTGGGCGAGGAGAAACATCGTAGCATCAAATTGTGGTAGGCCATCTCCGTCGATCTATGTTCATCTATGATCTAGGAAAGTAGGTGTTAGATTGTTCCCTTTGTTGCGAGATCGACCCTAGGGCTAGAGGGATAGTCTCTGTTCGCAGAGAGGATTTACCTACATAAAAAATTGGCGACCCTACTCGAGAGTCATTGCCTTTAGTCTTTCTTCCACTCTTTGAGTTTTCAATTTTTAGTTTATTTTTTGTTTAATGCCCAACTCCCTTTGTTTATGGATTTTGTGACTGGTTACAGTCATTCATCTCTATTTTGAAGTGATAAGCTTGGTTTTGTTTAAGTAAACCATTTATCCTTCTGTCATTTTCCTTGATAAGCATTTTTCTTTCTCTGACAGACGTGTTGATCAGCGTTGAATGCTTTAACACAGAAGCGCTTTTCTGCTTCCAGCGCAAGGTGCAGCCTCACAGGTGCATTGATTTCTGTGTGGATTTTTTTAGGATTTCATTTTATTGCTTGCCAGTGTGTCTTGTCCTTCAAGGCTCCCTTCTCTATTCAATTCTTCTCTTGCTATACTCTGTTCAATGACTTGATTGTCTCATTCAGTTCATTTTTGATCTCGTTTCTTTTGAATTGTGCATCCTCTTCATCCCAGCGTTTCTAGGTGTTTCGATTCATTTGATTGATTGCATGCCTTGTTGGATTCCAGACCTATTGTTGAGTCACTCTTGTCATCTAACTCCAACCTTTTGATTTGGTTTTTCGGTTTTTTGGTTTTTTGGTTGGTTTCTCTGATTAGGGTTTTCAAGTGTCCATCTCATGTGAATTTGATTCTCTCATCTTCGTCACAATCATAGATCACATTTCTTATTTTCAGCTGAAGGATTTTTTTCTTTGTGTGTTAGCTGGTGTGAAAAGCGAAGAGTCTTCGTTTTGAGAAAGTGATTCAGAATCTCCTAAGTGTTTCAACTCTTTGAGTTTTGTAGCATTTGGAGGAATTAATTTGGGATACTCAAAACAAGTGTTTGTGTTCTTCCATTTTGTGTCTTTTCGCATTTTATTCATACAAAGAAAATAAAATCATGCATTCATTTATTTTTTACCTCAAAATTTGTGTTTCATCGAAAATGCATTAGATTAGTTGAATTCAGAAATCATTTTTTGAGTTTCATCATTGAACTTAGGTTACATTGTTTAAGGATTGAAAGTTGAAAACGTGCATTGAGTGCATTTCTTATCCATAAAAAGAAAAATACTTTTTGCATAGATTACCTTGCATGGTACACATCTTTGAATATTTCGTTTTGGATTGTTGTAGTGTAAGTGATCTAGTTTGAAAAAGCTTCGTTTGTTTCATCCCTATTTGAAACTCTTCCCCAAACTAGATAGTCTTCATCAAATTGGAATAATTATTTTCTCATGTTAATTGCATCATACGTGTTCAGGTGAAAATAGTTTTAAGCCTTGAAATTGAAACTGTAATCAAGATAAACTTTAAAACAAACCTCAATTAACATAAGGAGCATTTGGAACCTAACGTAAAACATTTAGAGGTCTAGGCTAGAGATGTGTTCTGACGTCGTTAAACGTAGGAGTTGTCGCTAGCGGTCTTCGTTACAACCTGAAGGTGATATCCCATCCCACATATGGAAGTATATTGATGTATGATAAGTATATTTGGGATGCGCTCATCAAACGGTTACGCATTAGACAACACTACTACAAACTGGACTCCCATGTACCATCGCGTATATTTTGGGAGACACCATTAGGTTGAAAACATGCCATAGGTAACCGAGTCAGGCACCTTGTAGACGTGATAAATTGAACACAAAATTCGGGGAGATTGGTTGTCATACGTTAAGTCCTAGGTAAACTTATTTGTCAAGGTGTCTATTGAAATTCACGGATATCTGGTAATCCATTATGCCTAGTTTACCCCTTTTTGGTTTACTTTTGTTAATTTTTAAAATTTATTGTCCATGATACATTTTACCCATGCTCATCTCCTTAGAAGATCTTAGGTTGAGATTAATGGAAACAGTTCCCGAGTTTACCAACCAAGGAATCCCCTCATATGGGAATCTTGGTCCTTTTCCTTCTTTTGGAAATGTTGGGGCTCCTTATATGGCAATGTTGTCGCTCTCAGGATTAACCATTGGTTTGTCAGTTTGGTTATTTTTGACCCCAATTGTTTTGAACGTCCAAACTGCTTCTCAACCAAGTTCTCCTCCACCTAAACCATGTCGACCCCATGTTAATCTTAAGTTTGACCCCTCACCTTATTCGCCCATTTCTTCATCTCGTTCTTCTTCTTCTTCACCTAGTGAAATTTTGGCTTATAGTAACTAGGTGGATAAGAAGAAGAAGAAGAATAAGTCAAAGAAGAAGAAAGAAACTAATCAAGGGAGGGAATCAACAGCCATTGCTACCAATGAGATTGATACTGAAAAACCTCCCAATTCATCCCGCAAAGTCAAATCCCCTTATAAGCTATGTAAGGGTGAAAACCTTCTTATAAATTTCCCTGGCATTCCCAAGGTGTTAGAAGTGTGGTTTGTTGGCCCAAATCGGCCTTTGTCATCAACCTCTGGAGATCATGTTGGTGATGAACCTTCAATTAGAGATTATAAGACTCATTAGAAACATGGTAAGATCAAATTTCCATGTAATTTATGTGAAGGGAACCATCCCATTCACCTTTTTCCATATCTAGATGAATCCTCCAAAGTGTTGGATACCATTTCAGCCTCTGAGTCTTGTCTTCCAATTGGTTATCAAAAAAAAATTTCGAGTCGTTCACTAGTTGATCAAGTGATTGATCGAGATACATCTCTGGTCAATTCCACTCTCTCTGAAATTCAATCTCGTGAGTCCATTTTTGACCAACCATTGATCAAGAAAAAATTTGACCTAATCCCACCTACGGTTCATAAGGTCTTTTCCGTAAAGATTTGATCTCATACCACTTAGGTTATCTTTGTTTCCTCAGATTCCTCGGGATCGGAGGGAGATCCTCTCATTCCCACGGTCCAGTAGGGTGATCCTCCGGCTCCCATTTGCATTCCAGGAGGGTGATCCCCTACTCTCGTAATGCAAGGGGATAGTTTTCCCATGCCGATGACACCCCCTCCATGTATTTTAGTTGCTTCCTTTAATTGGAGTCGACTGACAGGATATCGTCTTCCTTCTTACGTGCCTTTTGAGATCACAATACAGGCCTATAATGTGGCCGTACTTAGCATGATTATAGATGAAGGTGCATTTGTTAGTATTTTGTCTTCAACTACTTGGAAAGATTTTGGTTCTCCGCAGCTTGTGTATTTACCTAGAATCTGTTGGATTTTAAGAAAGGAACCAGTCAATCGTTAGGGGTCATTCCGAAGTTTTCGATTACCTTGGTAGGAAATATTGTCTATATAGACATGATGGTTGTCCAAGGTCCCTTGTATTTTAACTTACTCCTGGGGCGTGACTATACTTATGTCATGGGAGTGCTTGTCTCTTCCCTCCTTCGTGTGCTCTTCTTTCCACATCAAGTTCGAATTGTGACCATTGATCAACTTTAATTCATTGGTCCTAATATGAAAACTAGTCTACCATCATCCCTTAATGGTCCTTCCAGTGGTGTCTTCCCTGCCACATGTTAATTATGTGTCCACTTGTTCATTGCCCACATCCAGTGATAATGTCATCTTGTACCATGTACTTGGGGCATTGAATCCCAATTTCCATAGTGTTGTTCTCCCATCAAATGAGAACCTCTTGGAAGCCATGACCTCTTATATGTCATGATCATCCCTTCAAAGTAAATTTCCTTTTCTTGTGTCAAGCTCCTTAAAAAATGAAACAAGTTATATGGAGCACAGTTATTTTTCTTGTGTCAAGCTACTTAAAACTAGAGCGAAGTTATTTGCAAATATGATGAATCAACCCCAATTCTTAAAAATTTTATGGCCTCTGTTATCTATAAATATGATAATTATTTGGTGTTTCTTTGCTTTTATCCTAGTAAAAACGCTGTCTATTAATGAGTAGGTGTTGAAGATGGACCATATATATATATATATGATTCCAAACGTTACGTCGTATACAAACTTTGATAATGCGATGGATTAAGAAAAGTAGAGTAAAATTTTATATTTTATAGAATGGTTAACTTTAATTTAAGGGTAAATTGACAATAAAATTTCAATTAATAATATGATTTTTTTTTATTTAAAATATATTTTTGAATGCATAAATAAATTTAAAATCTAAAAAAACCTTTGAAGTATTAATATTATACAGATTAAACAACTTAAACTTAAATTTTTAAAAATTTCTGCCGAATTTTAGTATAAATTAACCAGCAAAAATATAGTGAAAAAAAGACATTCATTAATAAAATTTTATATTCATTAGAAATACATGTCTTATTTTCATAGTATATATATAAAATAACCCCATCAACCTTGAAAATCATTTGCTCTTTCTTTAAGTCAATCACTGCATATTTTTCAAATGCCTAGTCTATCTCAAGAAGTGTAAGGTAGGGGTCCTTATCACCCATTATGTATATGACTTCAAAATCTGTGTAGGCCTTAACCCATGCAATATCAACTTCCACCTCTTCTAGTCTCCTGATAGGTATGATGTATTATTGACTCGTCATGCGCAACTGTATAGGAGAAAATGCCAGCTTAGGTTTCCCCAACGCTTCCCAAGTTTTTCTTGGCAGTATGTTAACATCTGCGCCCAGATCCAACATGGTATCTCTTATCTAGAACCCTGCGATTTTTGCATCAATCATGAACTCCTTCCATGTTTGTCTCTTGTTTCTTTGGTCTCTTCTTGAGTGCCTTTGTGGAATATTAGTAGAGATTGTGTTGTCGTGACCTACCCCTTCCTTAATGACCGATTTCAAAATTTGCCACAACTGTTTGAGCATTTTATAATCATTTACAATGTTAAAAAACAATATGAACCATTCTTCTATAGGTTCTGCCGAATATAGGCCTTTTTCCTTTCTCTCCACTTGCTATACTATCTGTGGTTCTTTGTTTGAATTCAACTTTGTGAATGTTTCCACCACTTATTTATAATATTGTTTATGTTGTTACAGATTATAAGAGTGCTTTGGTGAGGTTGGTTTTATAATCTTAGGTTGCTTCATTGCTCCCGCATAATCTCATGTATTATTTCATCTGCGTATCTGTTACGCAACATTTTTTCACTGTATCTATACTCCCTGTTCCCATATCCTGGAGAACCCTTACAGTGGTCCCTGTGTACTTTTCCCATCATGGAATCATGCCTTTGACTCCCATTTAGTCTAAATACCAAACTCTCTTTTGATCATTTATGGAGTAGCTCCCTAATAACCGACCTTTATGGAGCACCGCAACCTTTCTGTGTCTCACCCGAGCTGATGGTCCATCCTTGGCTTGTAAAAAGCACTGAACAACGCTAGTATGAAGCTAATACTCGCCTTGATCTACTTCTGGAAGTTTCTTTTAAATGGAAACAAATCTTTGTGATATAGAAGCTGAAGGTGGAGAGCTGGATATTTATTGATGAAGATATGGTCGAGCTTCTCCCTTTGGGCCTCTTATTCCTAAAAAGTAGGAACCATCCAAGGAGATAAGCCAGTTTCCCACCTTAATTGAATCCATGTCCCCTCCTCAACAACTATAAAATGGACATCCTCCCATGCCTCTACTAGTTAGAGTTAGAACATATATAGAGGAGAAGAACAATAGAGAGAGTTTTTGCTATAGGCATCGAAGGAGAGAGTTGAGACATTTTGGCCTTCTCAGACTGAGTTGAAAAGAGTGCTTTGGAGACGTGCCTAGATCTGGACCCGTTTAAGGAGAGCTTCAACATCAAGGTGCATGTTGTAACTCCTCTTATTATAATAATATGATACAACTGATTATTACTTTATGTTCTTGTCTATGATTCATGATAAGATTTCTAGTATTCCTTGATCAACTAGATAGATTTTTTATGTTATATGCATGTTGCCCTTTCATGTTTCTTGATCACTTGTGTAGGTAATTGAATGTTGGAGACAGCGGGGATCAAACTAGGAAGGGAAAAGGATCAAAAGGATTTGGTCAAGGAGCAACATCGTAGCATCAAATCGTGGTAGGCCATCTTCCTCAATCTATGTTCATCTATGATCTAGGAAAGTAGGTGTTAGATTGTTCCCTTTGTTGCTAGACCCACCCTAGGGCTAGAGGGATCGTCTCTGTTTGTAGAGAGGATTTACCTATATAAAAAATTTGCAACCCTACTGGGGAGTCATTTCCTTTAGTCTTTCTTCCACTCTTTGAGTTTTCAATTTTTCATTTATTTTTTGTCTAATGTCCATCTCCCTATTTTTATGGCTTTTGTGACTGCTTACATTCATCTCTCTTTTGAAGTGATAAGTCTGGTTTTGTTTAAGTAAACCCTTTAGTCTTTGGTCATTTTCCTTGATCGACATTGTTCTTTCTTTGACAGATGCACTGATAAGTGTTGAATGCTTTAACACAAAAGAGCTTTTATGCTTCTAGTGCGAGGTGCAACCTCACAGGTGCATCGATTTCTATGTGTTGAGATTCAACAAGATGACGAGATTAGTGAAAATTAAGAACCTTCACTAAGTGGGGCCCCCGGGCTATTTTTAGGTGTATGTCTATTTTTATACATGGTGAGCATATTCTATAAGTTGCAGGATGCTATTTGTAGATGGTTGATCAAATGTGAAAAGTAGATGAAATTATATTTTTATAATATTGGGAAAAGTCTATTTATAGATCGTCAATCTAAAAATAGGTGCATGTCGATTATTATTAGCCCTTAATAAGAATCCGACAATAAATATCAACTTATTCTCTTGGAACACTTTATTTCAGTGAACAGATTTGGAAAATCAGTGAGCTGAAGGAATTATGCAATTCCTAGGGTGGTTGGTGATTCATGCAAGGAGGACTCAGTTAGAACTGAAGTGGAAAAGTTATGACAGAGTTGGAAGAGTAGCTACAATAGTTGTTATTTAGTTTAACTCAATTAAGTGAGTTAAACTCAGTTGAGCTAGTTGTATCTAGTCTAACTGAAAGATACACTAGTGAGAGTTTAGTGAATTAATCATTTAATTAATTCATAACTAGAGACTCACTTTCAACTAAAAAAATACAACAGTTACCTACTTGCATGTCAGTTCCAGTGGAGACCTAGTGGAGAGATAAGTGAAATGGTGAGATGGACTATCTGTTGTCAACTATAGTGATGCATTCAATGCATCTAACACACATTGGAGATGCCAATGAGTATTGCGCAGTCAAGGCAAGGCCAATTCGAATTCATTCAGGGGTCTTCTTCAATGGGGATTGCGCAGTGGAGGCAGACTGTCAGGAGGCAAGAAATTGGTGCATAGATATGAAAAATTTCTGCATGACAGTTTGTAATGATTGTTGATTGTACTGAGAGCTTGATGTACTAAGCCTTGTATGATATTATTACATGATTCCATTGATATACATAAAATATGATAGTTGGGGTTTTTAGCTTTAATCTTTCCCGTTAAACAACTTTGTTTATGTGCGATTGATTTTCTTCATGAGTTTTGCAATTGGATATTTAATTTCCACAAAGAAATAATATAGATCTATTTTCAATGTTTGTATGAAACATGGATGGGTTTTATATATTAAAAAAAAAACACCTATTTTTGGGTAACTTTGTTGGTATTCTAGGGACCTTACATATGGTATCAGAGATGGCTACAACACTCAGACCTAATGGGCATACATGCTTGCTAATGATGATTTTGGATCCATGTTGAATTGGTATTGTTATGTGTGTTTGATTATTTGTTCTTAGAATAAGTGTAATTTGCATTACTGTTTTAAGGCTTCTTATTTTTGGTTTCGAGGCCAGATTTTGAGAAAAACAATAGAAAATTGACACAAAACTCCCAAATAGTAAATTATAATCTAATAATCCCTTTGATTTAATAATATAAAAAAAAATGTTAGGGCACTCTAGCAAGCAGTAAAGTTGCAATTTTAAAAATATTACAACACATTAGCACAAACTTGTACTTCATTTTGTTGTACAAACTTGCACTTCATTTTGTTGTACTTTAGCATTGATCTAGTACCTCATTTTCTTGTATTTTTCATGGTTTAAGTTTCAATTTGCATGGAGATTTAATTTGGAATCCATATTCATGGTTTATGGTTTAAGGATATACATTTGAAATAATTCCCTAAAATTATGGGTTTGGAGTCCTTTTCCATTTCTTATTATTCCATTTAAAGGTTATAATTATGAGATTATTTCGAAAGATTCAAGCTTAAGCTTAGTTTGGATTTCAACTTCATATATTTATTTTTCATGGATACTGCTACGATTTTAATATTGTTTGTGCAAATTCAATTTCTTGTTTGTATCTTTAGGTTTATTTCTAAAAAAAAAAATTAGGCAAATTTGCATGGTATTTTTTTGCTTCATGTAGTTTCTATATTAAAGCCATAATATTGAAATTATTACAAAGAATTAATGTGGGCAATCATTAATTTTTTAGAATAATTGTTGCAGCTTCACACTTGAGTTTATGCTTGGAATAATCATACTAATATCCTCCAAGTTAAATTTGAACTAGTTATGGCTAATTTCTCTTAATATGGTCTTGATAATTTAAAAGAAAGAAATGAAAACCATAGAGTTCACTTCTTATTTTTTTTATACTAGTTTATCAGAATTTGTAAAGAGATCAGTTGCAAAAGAATTGAAAAATGATTATTATCTTAGATAGGAGATCAACTGCAAAAGAATTGAAATATTATTCTATCTTAGACCTATATGTGTGTAGTCTCCATTTAAAAGAAAAAAATAACCATATTTTCCAAATGAAAACACACATGCCAAGAAAAAACATGGTTGCCAATATGGAATGAAGACTTAGTCTGTATGGATTTGTATTGTGTAAGAAGTATGAAACTGAAATTTCATTAGTGTAATTATTGAGAGCATCATACTAATATTGATTTTGCTAATTAAAACTCAATATAAGTTATCCCCAACAAGCCATTGTTAACTATGACTGTAAGTGCACAACTAATGCACATACATTAAAGAGTTAATATGTTTTATGAAGACCTTCTTAATGGTTAATAATGAAATTTGTGTGGTTTCTTTTATCTAATTTTTATCTTGTTAAGTGTTAGGGTTGGTTTTCTTCATGACATAACTTGAAATTATTCTAGGACTAGGTTGAAGTATTCCATGCCTAATGAAGAAGGGGTTAAAAATACTTGTAGGTGCTAATGGTTGTGGAAACCATTTTAGGGAAATTTGAAGTATGTACTTGTTATGTTATGTATGAGAGTAGAATTTATAGTAACTTATATATGTAAGGTAAGCAATTATTTGTGTATATAATTAAGAGTTAATTCTAATCAAATCTCATGGATATGTGTAAGGTAAGTAATTATTTGTGTATATAATGAAGAATTGATTTTGATGAAATCTCTTGGGCATGATTAAGAAGGGATATTGATTATGCATACTTTGAATTTAGTGGAATAAATGTTCTTAACAAGAATTTTTTTGAGATTTAAATTCATTATTTTCCCTTGATTACAAATGAAGAAAATAATTTTGGTATAGTGTACAGCAAATTCTTTTTGAATGTGCTTGATTGAGGTAGAATTAAATTAATTTTTAAATGCTTGAAAATGTAGAAAGAGATTATTGTGATAAGTTGATGAGATATATTTTTTTATTTTTCTTAAGACAAATTAATTCTATCATATTTAAAGAAGATTTCATATTGTTGTGCCTAGGAAATCTATAATATTGTCCTTAATGAATTTAAGGATTGCATTTTGATTGAATTGTATTTAACTAAATTAATTAGAGAAATTATGAGGATTGAACTAATGAACTTCTCAAAACTATTTTAATTTGGTTAAGAGAATAAAATGTTTAGAGAAATTCCATTGTGATAGCTTAAATCTTACATAAAATCAATATTATTATTCACAGTTTGAGAAATGCATGGTTTTAATAACTTTATAAGTGTATTGTTATTATTTTCAATCTGGGGATCTCTATTTTATTGTAAATTTACGTTTATGAAAACATATGTTGAAGAAGATCTACTATTCTATTAAAAAATTTAACAGAAAGTAGATAAAGGGAAAGTAGATAAATCATAAAATATCATATAGATAGAGTGAGATAACAGAAATCATAACAAATGATTTTAATAGTTTGCCTTCTTTGAAATATAATTCTTATTCATTTTGGAGAAAATAAGAAAGTCTTAATTTAGAGTGGTGTATCGTTAAATCCAAAGGTGGATAATTCTTTTAGCATGATGGTTGTGTATATTGGTGGGTTACATTTACTTTGGTTAATGCATGAGATAAATTAGTGTGGTAATATTTTGTAACTTTTACTATAAAACCTTACTAGATAAATTGGCGTGGTAATCCTCTATAACTTTTACTATATATAAATTCTTGTAAAATATGAGTTTATGATTTCCCCTTTGCACTATGTAATGGTAACCCTCTTTAACTTTTAATATGGATACATTCTTGGAAAATATGAGTTTATGATTCCTCCCTTTGCATTATGTAGTTTGGAGTTTTCATTATTGCAAAAGTATTGGTCTCAAATATCTTCTAAAAGAGGTTAACCTTGGTAATCTTTTATAACATTGGTAATCTTTTATAACCTTGGTAATATTTATATGAATCTTGGAAAATGAGATTTTATGATTTATCTATTTGAATTATGTAGTTTAAAGTTTTTATTTTTATAAAAATATTAGAATAATTTTTGAAATTTGATACTATTAAACGTATTAAACGTTTTATAGACTGGGATCTTTGGTCATTTTACCAATAGTTGATTTTGGAATGAGTTTAAATAATTTATTGCTATTTTAATGTTGCACTCTACATAACACCAAATATTAGTAGTTGATTTTGGAATGAGTTTAAATCATTTATTATTGTTTTAATGTTTCACTCTACATAACACCAAACCTTAGTAAGGGAGTAATTTTGTTTAGACATTGTGAAAGAACAGTCTATTTTTTTGTTTGCACTGTTGTTGAAATTAATGCTTGAGTCTTTCTATATGTTTGAAAGATATACTTTGATTCTTTTTCATGCAATATGCAGTCGTAATAATAAGAATCTTTAGTTCATTTATAGACACCATACTCTCCTATCCTTCATTGACAGAGATGTATTAAATTGACTTTGAATTATTTTATTAAGATTGAGATTCAATGGCATCGTTACCATATTATTAGGTAATTGAAATTTTATGTAATTTATTAAGTATTGGAAATTGTATCTATGTTTTAAAAACTGAAATATAATTATACTCGATTTTTCCTTTTAGGATATATATAATTCCCTTGGAATATTTTGCATTTAAAGCGATTGTATTGACAAAATATTCTCGGATTATATAAAGAGATTAATTTTAGTTGTTTTGGATCAACAAAATATGATCCAAAAAGAAATATTTTAGGATATATATAAATTCCCTTCGAATATTTTTCATTTAAAGCTATTGTATTGACAAAATATTCTCTGATTACATAAAGAGATTAATTTTAGTTGTTTTGGGTCAACAATATATGAGCCAAAAGGAAAGGAATATTGATTTCCATTGCGAGTAAGAAAATATGTATAAATTAAATAAGTTAGAGAGAGGAGGAGATGGAAATGAATCCTCATATTTTCCTCCTCTAATAATTTCATAATGGTGTATTTCTAAAATGAGAGTATTTTACGTTTAAAATATAGGGTATTGTTGCAAAGAAATATTCTTCAAATGAATGGATCAAATGTTAATATATGAACATTAAGTTACTTGGGATGAATTTTTTAGGATATGATGAGTTCTTCTTAATTTTTGGAAGGCTTATAATCTATGTGATGATTAATGTGTTTTGTTTTCATGTACTATGAAAGGCCAAAAATATGATACAAAATCTACGTAAAATATTGTTAACATATAGAAATAATATAGATCTATTTTCAATGTTTGTATGAAACATGGATGGGTTTTATATATTAAAAAAAAACACCTATTTTTGGGTAACTTTGTTGGTATTCTAGGGACCTTACATATCATATCGGAGCTGGCTACAACACTCAGACTTAATGGGCATACATACTTGCTAATGATGATTTTGGATCCATGTTGAATTGTTATGTGTGTTTCATTATTTGTTCGTTCTTAGAATACCTGTAATTTGCATTAATGTTTTAAGGCTTAAGGCTAAAATATCATGTTGTTTAGTTTTTATGTGTGTGTGTGTGCGCGCTTATTTTTGGTTTCGAGGCTAGATTTTGAGAAAAAAGATATAAAATTGACACGGAACTCCCAAATAGTAAATTATAATCTAATAATCCCCTTTGATTTAATAATATAAAAAAATGTTAGGGCACTCTAGCAAGCAGTTTTATCCCACTTAAAAGTTGCAATTTTAAAAATATTACAACACATTAGCGCAAAGCTTGTACTTCATCTTGTCGTACTTTAGCATTGATCTAGTACCTCATCTTCTTGTACTTTTCATGGTTTAAGTTTCAATTTGCATGGAGATTTAATTTGGAATTCATCTTCATGGTTTATGGTTTAAGGATATACATTTGAAATAATTCCCTAAAATTATGGGTTTGGAGTCCCTTTCCATTTCTTATTATTCCATTTAAAGGTTATAATTATGAGATTATTTCGAAAGATTCGAGCTTAAGCTTAGTTTGGATTTCAACTTCATATATTTATTTTCTATGGTACAATGCTACGATTTTAATATTGTTTGTGCAAATTCAATTTGTTATCTGTATCTTTAGGTTTATTTCTAAAAACAAATTCAGGAAAATTTGCATGGTATTTTTTTTCTTCATGTTGTTTCTATATTAAAGTCATAATATTGAAATTATAACAGATAATTAATGTGGAAAATCATTAAATTTTTAGAATAATTGTTGCAGCTTCACACTTGAGTTTATGCTTGGAATCATCATACTAATATCCTCCAAGTTAAATTTGAACTAGTTATGGCTAATTTCTCTTAATATGCTCTTGATAGTTTAAAAGACAGAAATGAAAACCATAGAGTTCACTTCTTTTTTTTTTATACTAGTCTATCAGAAGTTGTAAAGAGATCAGTTGCAAAAGAATTGAAATATCATTATAATCTTAGATAGGAGATCAGTTGAAAATAATTATATTATTTTGTATTAATGGAGAAAAGGTTACACAAGTTGTAACGTATCTCCTTAGTTTAGGATTTGTTCCTAGAGTTTAGGGGTTTGGTTGCAACTTCCTAACTTCTAGTATTGTACTTAATGATGTAATCTTTCATTCATGAATGTAGAGTGTATGAGAGTGATCTCTCAGTTCTGAGTGTAGTCTCCAGGTGCAGGCCTCACCTGTGAGCTACATCTCCTTCATTTTCAATTATGTTCATATTTTATCTTGGTATCAGAGCTCAGATTGGGTGAGTCTGATCTTTTATCGCCTTTGTGGCTGAAGTGCCTTTGTGGCCAGCTTGCCTTTGTGGCAAAATCGCCTTTGTGGCTTGAGGTGCCTTTGTGGCCGCGTGTGCACGAGAGCTTTGTGCTCAATTGCGCAGGTGGACTGCAGAACACCTGGCTCGGACTCATATGATTTTTTAATTTTCTGAGTAGAATGGGGTTGGCGCGCTTTTCGCGCTGACAGTCGTGCCATGAAGCACAACTGGCGCATCTGTTCAGCCATTAATCGCGCCACCGCGCCAAAATACCAGATTGGCGCGGAATCGCACGGAAAAATCGCGCCAAGTGTTTTGCCTTGCACCGTTTTCATCTAGGCGCGGATTTTTCGCTCAGGAGGGCGCCAAATCACCTTCAGGGGGATCCGCGAGAAGCCTCATCTTCGTTTGACGATTTGCGGAGAAGAAAGTTGGAGAAGTTGCGGATCTATCCAGGAGAGGCAGACCGGATCAATTTTTTATCAGATCGGTTTTGTGGTTGTATTGAAAAATAGCGAATTTTCTCATCGGAGTGAGATTGAATTGCAGATTTTGCTGGATCTGAATCGAAGATACAGTGGGTGGATCAGGAGACCAGCAGATCAGTGGCAGAAAAGTGGCAGATCGGATATGAGGATTTGACAGGTATCGATTTTTTTTTTACTGTTGGGTAGATTCATTTTGTAGATCTGTTTAGAATGAGTAATACGATGGAATCTTACATCCACGAGTCTGGAAAACTCGATGGATCTAACTTCACAAATTGGAAGTTTAAGATTCAAATCTTGCTTGAGGGTGCGAATGCTTGGTCCATAGTTACAGGTGATGAGTAGAGGCCGAATTCAAACACAGGGACACAGGAGAAAGAATGGGATAAACGAGAAAGCAAGGCAAAAGTTTTTCTGAAGATGTCTGTGAAAGACAACATTATCCCTCACATCAGAGACTGTAAAATGTTCGCGGAGATCTGGACGACCATAAAAAGTCTGTATCAGACCCAGAACACAAGTCGAATTATGGCACTTAAAAGCAAGTTATTTTTAATGAGGATGGACGAAAGTGAGACCGCTGTTGCATTCATTGCGCGAATCAAAGATGTAAAAGACAGATTGGGGGACATCGGAGAGAAGGTGTCTGACTCTGATCTCGTCACAATCACACTGAACGGGATGAGAGATGAATTTCAAATGTTCATCACAGGATTGGCGGCAAGGGAGAAAGCGCCCACATTTGAAGATCTGACAGGGATCTTGCTGCAAGAGGAGGAGCGGCGACAGAACTTGAACCCCCAGAGTGATGATCTTGCGCTGATGGCGAAACGGCGATCATTCAGAGGGAAGCAGCCACAGCAGCAATCACAGCAGAAAGGAGGTACATTGCAGAAGAGTCCGTATAAAGGTATGCTTGCAAATAATTCTGTAAAGAAATTCTATTATTGTGGAAAGAAGGGTCATGTACAGAATGTATGCTTTAAGAAGCAGGCTGATGATGCAAAGAGGAAGCTGGAAATCGCAAAGCACAGAGGATACTTTGTTGAAGAAGATGTTGAAGAAGATGTAGATGAAGATTTCAGTCATGAATTTCGACTGTTCACAGTCGACTGTGCCCTTTCAGCATCTAATGAGGATGACATCTGGTATGTCGATTCCGGAGCATCCTCGCACATGACAGGTAAAAAGGAATTTTTTGAAAGTCTTGAAGAAATTACATTTGGATCAAAAATCTATTTAGGAGATGATAGTGGATACGAGATTAGAGGTTATGGGGTTATTCCAGTCAAGTTACCAAATGGAAAAATTAGTCATCTTAAAAATGTTTTATATGTACCTGGAATTAAGAAAAATCTGATATCTGTATCCATGATAACTGATCAAGATATGCAAGTCGAGTTCCTCAAGACTCATTGTGTCATAAAGGATTGCAGGAAAGAAATTGTTGCAACAGGCGTGCGCGTTGGAAGCCTATACAGATTGGATGTAAAGAGTATATCAAAGCAAGCCATGGTTGCAGATGGATCGACAGCCGAACAACTCTGGCATCAGAGATTCGGTCATTTGAATTTGCAAGACCTCATGTTATTGCAGAGAAAAGGTACGGTTGAGGGGCTCCCTATCTTTCGTAATACTCAGTTAAATTGTGATGGTTATGCCTTAGGTAAAATGCATAGAGAACAGTTTCCTGTGCATGATAGGAGGAAGGAAACAGATATTTTATAACTAGTGCACACTGATATATGCGGACCTATGCAAACAAGGTCGCTAGGTGGAGCGTATTATTTTCTGTTATTTACTGATGATTGCACTAGATATTCATGGGTTTATTTTCTAAGTAAGAAAAGTCAAACTTTCCAGTGCTTTATAGAATTTAAAACCTTGGTGGAAAAACAGTTTGGTAAGAGTATAAAAATTCTCCGATCTGATCAACGGGGAGAATACAAGTTAGGGGAATTCATGAAATTCTACAAATCTCACGGGATTATACAACAGTTTACAGTGCCGCACACACCACAGCAGAATGGAGTTGCAGAACGTAAGAACAGAACCTTAGTGGAGTGTGCAAGGAGCATGTTACAAGGTAAGGGTCTATCTAATAGTTTTTGGGCAGAGGCTATTAATACTGCTGTATATTTAAAGAATAGAAGTCCTACCAGGTATCTTGGCTTCAAAACTCCTTTTGAAGCTCTATATAGATTCAAACCAGCAGTAAATCATCTAAGAGTATTTGGGTCAAAAGAATTTGCCCATATACCCAAAGCTGATAGGAAGAAATTAGATCCTAAAGCTATTAAATGCATCTTTGTTGGTTATGGCACAGAATTTAAAGCATATAAGTTGTTCAATCCTCAGTCTCGGAAGATATTTGCAAGCAGGGATGTAGTATTTCATGAACAGGTTCAGGAAGGGAAAGATGACATTGGTGATGATTGGCACATTCCATTGTTGATGGATGAAGGCAGCGAGGATGAAAGAGAGTTGGAGCAGGAGTAGAAAGAAGAACAGCAAGAAGGTGATAATGCAAGCCCAATTAGAGTTGAAGAAAAAAAATTTGAGGTAAGTCCCCTACTAAGGAGATCAAGTAGGAAGACTCAAATACCATTAAAATTGAAAGACTATGCTTTGATGTCAAATGTTTTGAACATTGTAGAGCCCACTAATTACAAAGAAGCTAGTCAATTTAAGGAGTGGAGGGCTGCAATGAATGAAGAGATAGAATCGATTCTTAGAAATGACACTTGGGACTTAGTTGAACTGCCTAAGAATAAAACACCCATAGGATGTAAATGCCTGTTTAAACCAAAAATGAATGCAGATGGAAGTATTGAAAAAATGAAAGCTAGGTTGGTTGCAAAGGGGTACTCATAGCAGGAAGGAATAGATTTTGATGATACCTTTGCACCTGTAGCAAAGTTAAATACAATCAGAATGCTTATTTCTTTAGCTACTAAACATAATTGGGAGCTACACCAGCTTGATGTCAAATCGGCATTTTTAAATGGTGAGTTAAAAGAGGAAATTTACTTAGTACAACCAGAAGGGTTTGTAAGGCAGGGGCAGGAACATCTTGTTTGCAGATTGAAAAAGGCTTTATATGGCTTAAAGCAAGCACCCAGGTCTTGGTACAAAAAGGTTGATTCTTTCTTTTTGGAGTATGGTTTTCATAGAAGTTTAAATGACCCAAATTTGTATATCAAGTATAATAAGCAGGGGCAGATTATTCTGATTTATTTGTATGTAGATGACATGATTATAACAGGAGATGCAGATGACTTAATCAGAGGAATCAAAAGGCTTATGGCACAAGTTTTTGAAATGAAAGATGTCGAAATTCTTCATTACTGTCTGGGATTAGAAGTATGGAGAGATATTGGGCAAACTTTTCTTACCCAAGGGAAGTATGCCAGAAATTTGTTGGAAAAGTTTGGTATGGATCAGTGTAGATCAGCAGCGACACCTTTGCAGCAGAATTTGAAGTTGTGTAGTGATGATGGCACTAAGGAGGTCGATGCCACAATGTACAGACAGCTGGTTGGCAGCTTGATATATCTTACAACAACCAGACCTGACTTGGCATACTCTGTTAATGTGTTGAGCCAGTTCATGTCAAAACCACTTGAAAGTCACTGGGTAGCAGAAAAAAGTGTGTTGAAGTATCTTTGTGGTACTGTTAATTATGGCATTTTATACACTAACACATCTGATGTTATTCTAGCAGGTTTTTCAAATTCAGACTGGGCAGGTAACCTGGATGATCGAAGGTCTATCATAGGTTACGCATTCAGCATAGGATCCGGGGTCATAGCTGCATGGAGCGGCAAGAAGCAGAGTACTATATCACTGTCTTCATGTGAATCTGAGTATCAAGAATTGTGTGCAGCAACGTGTGAAGCGATCTGGTTGAGAAGGCTTCTCAATGATGCAGGAGAAGAACAGAAGAATTCCACTTTCATCAAAAGAGACAACCAGAGCACTATTAAATTAGCATACTATTGAGGAGGTAAATCCCCTCTGCGGACAGAGGCGATCCCTACTAGCCCAGCAGGGGTCTAGCAACAATCAAACAATGTTACGACGCAAGTTCCTAGTTACGAATGAAAAGACTAGAGATAGAAGCCTACCTGGATTCCAATGCTATGACCTGAAGAAGAAGCGTCCCCATTCCTCAGCCTCGGTAGATCACAATCCCTCCACGATCTCCGCGGATGAACACTTGCACATGGAAGAAACAAACAGATACAAGCATAAAACCCGGCATACGTAACTAAATATCAGTCAGAAAGGATATTACTCATATTATCATAATGGAAAACAGAGTGGAACCATAATCGTAATCATCTATTAAATAACAAACGAAGAGAGATTACAACCAAGTTCTGACGTCGTGGTCTCCTTCGGATGGGTCTCCAGTTGTTCACATCTCGCAAAGCTCGCCAGGGAAAGGGCAAACCTCTCCAGAGTCTCTCGATGATGGTCTCCTTACTTGAGTCGGCCTTAAGGGAAAAAGAGGGCTCTTTACAGCACAAAGGCTCTTGGGAATATGGAGATTCAAAGCTTAGGCACTTCAAGACTAGCTTGACATGGGATTGAGCAGGCTTTTATAGATGGGGAAGGAGGGAGTTGGGATCCCTATTATTATGGGATTGGCCCTATCAACAAGGAAGGTTCCATAGGAGGTGGCAAAACTACTTCCCTTCCATAGAACTTCCGCAGCCAAACCTCCCAACTCAAGATAGGAAATGGTTTTTGAGTTTGTTGGAACTCAACTTCCGCCATCTTTATTTAAAAAACAGTCCCTAAATTGGGTGGCGCGACTACTGCTCTATGACAGAGCGCCAGTTGGCGCGACCTCTTTGCAGGATTTTCCCCATTGGCGCGAGTACTGAACTGTCTGCCCGCGCCAATGCAAAAAGGGATGTTTTTCATGATTTTTGCAAGGAGATGTCTTAAGGGCAATTAAAGCTCATGCTTAGAGGAATGCATTGATGATGTTTTCAAGGCATGAAAATGTTCACAGGTCACAAAATGGGTCCTCCATTGTGCGGGACGGGGAATGGTAAGGACGGTGAAAAATTACTGTGTAACAGATGCCCCCTAAAGTATGAGGCCCGAGAGAGAGAGGGGTGAAATGCTTTACGAGAACATGTTCAACTGAAGGCCCGCCGTCGGAAAACCTGCGCAGAAAGATACAACTGATATCTCAAGTACATGATGTATATGTGGCATGGACGCAGCCATTCGAAATAGAGTATGCTATAATCCGGATCCAGGGTATGGACGCAGCCATCCAACTAGGATCAAACAAATAGACTCAGGTATGGTCGCAGCCATCCAATCAATGAGTCATGTACATAATGACAATAATCCACAATCGCAGCCTGGATTACAATAGACACAATCCAGGGTCTTGCGCTCCATCTCGACCCAAACAAAGTACAAGTTCAAGCATGCGAATATGTGAGCTGGAGTCGAACATGCAAGAACATCGTCTGATTACCAGCCAATGATGAAAGTTGTTAACAGACGCGAGAGAAACCACCAATAACGAAAATGGTCCTCAAGGTACTACAGGTACAATCTACGGCGTGCGAATAAATGAGTTGACGTCGAACACCCGCAGAATCACTCGATCGGAGGCCAATGATGTAAACCTCGTGTCGAATGCGACGAACCTGCCATTAAGGCATGCAGGCTCCAAGGTACCATAGGGAGTCTCTAGACCAACTTCCTAGATAATGAGCTAAAGTCGACAGGAAATGACCTTGATCGAAGGTGGGCCATAATGTTTCCCACATCATCGACACGAGACAGAGGAACATGATGTTTTGTTGTGAATCAGGATCATATGAGAAACAGAGGGAGGTTGATATTTGCAGAGGCCAACTTCTCTTGAACATATAAACGGCACGACAGTGGACTTGGCAGTATTTGACATCAACGGATCAGAGGTCATGGTGACGAGGCAGTGAGCAGATGAGAGGTCAAAAGGGATTATCCAAACCCACGGAGGCAAAGTGAAGCAACGAGATGAGATGTCCCCAACCCGACACGAATGCAGACAAGTGCCATGTTCAAGAGCGACATACTGCCAACGACAACGACGATGGTTCCATTTTCCCCCCACCATTTCTGGCGAGTACCCCAATTATTTTTAATAACAAGCTTGAAGGGGATAGCATATGCTTGTAATATAAGTCCGCCCTTCGGGCGAATCCATCCTAGTGCATTTAACGAGTCCCAGGAAGGAGAAACTCGGAGAACGTCATTTCGACTAGATCCGATGTCATCAGGTTTTAACAAGTCTGACAAAGGAATAACTCGGCGTCTTTTCACGTTTAGAGAGTTTGAAAAGACAGCAGAAAAGAAAATTCCAGCATTTCCTTTTCGTAAATAGTTTCCCAGATCTGAAAAGGTAGAAAACAATATCCGGGAAAACCTCCTAGTCGCGATAGGCTAGGGTATTCCTTTTTCGTAATCAATCCATCCCAGCCCGAAAAAGGGTTAAACTTATACTGGGTGAATGTCGATTCGGGTCCATTTTAACGAGATCAAAATGACAAGGGCCTCGGCAATCTTTTCATGTTTAGAGAGTCAGAAAAGAGCTGAAAGATTACTCCAAAGTGACTTTTTCGTGTATTTACCGAGTCCGAAAAAGTATAAAATACAACTCGTTTCCATCGTTTAAGTCGCAAAAACCTGTTGCTGCACATACCAAGCAAGCGTAAAATCCATTTTCGACATAACATATGCAAATATTTGATAAAAGTAACTTTTAAAACTCATTTAACGTCGAAAAAGTTATAAATATGTCAAATTGGTAAAAATAAAATTACTTTTACTATTTACCTTGGTAAAAAGCAACAATGGTCCATTTGGAGTAGAACTTCTGACGGTGATTGCGACAAATCCAGTTGACCATTCAGCTTCTCGTCTGTCACAGGTAAGAGGCATTCCCTTGCTCTTCATTTTCATTCATTTTTTAATAATTTTCCCTTAAAAATCAGTTCTGTGTGGCCACTTTTAAAATTTTAGGGCTGCGCCCATTGGCGCGGGTATCGGGCACGGACCCGCGCCAATGAGCTCTTTTCTATAAAGGGCTCGCGCCACGTGGCGCGACTGTTCACAAAACAGCCGCGCCAGCGGCCGAACCTAAAAATCTGCCCAAAATTTCGACATTTAGACCAAATTGCATGGAATTTGAAGCTCATCAAAGATCTAACTAAGGGTTTTTGACCATATGAATGCAGGTAATCACTCAAAATGGCAATTGAATGGAAAGAACGAGAGCACGGAGAAGAGGATGAACAAGCCATGCAAATCCAAGCTTGTATGAATGCACTTAGAAACTGTGGGCTGAAAAAGTTCTTCCTCACACCATGTTTACGAGCTCAGCCCGAGCTTCTCCAGTATTTAATCAGTATCTGGGATGAACATGAACAGGTGTTCAGGTTACGAGACCAGGTATTAGAACTGGAGGTCACCGATGTTTATTTCATCACTGGATTGTCTCCCAGAGGTCCAATCCCTGTATTGACTGGAAGCAGACCATCTGGGGAAAAGATCGAAGAAGTGATGGCACGAGTGTGCCGAGGAGCACAAACGGGATCAGGCAGTAAGAAAGTGGATATCCACACTATCCCTGATCTGGCGTTGAGATTTGTTCTGCATACCATCACGCGGGCTGTAGGGTCACAGGCACCGCACGAGGCCACAAAGGCCCAACTCCTGCTAGCCTCAGAATGCATGGGTCCCTTACTGTATAACTGGGAAACAGCAGTAACGATCAACATGAAAAGGCAGCTCACAAAGTGCAAACAGGGGAAACTGAAACAGTTCGGTTATGGTTCCATCTTGGTATCGTTCATTCTGGAACGCTTACCAATCTTCCAGGGCCAAGGGGCCGCAGTGGCAGATTCGATACCACGGGAGCCAAGAATGGCTCGCTGGGCAGCATTGATGCCCAGATCTGGAGGTGGCCAACAGATGTCCTGGAGGCCAAAGTTTTTTAGGTGGTTACGGCGCCAGCTGATTGTCATGGAAGACTGGCCCTATGCAGGAACTGACTTTACCGGGGACCCAGATCTCCCACTACCAGAAGGAGACGACTGGGACGAGGAGTTGGGTAAGACCTCATATTTTTATTTTATGTTTTATGTTTTTTTTTTTGTTAATACACATTCGTCTTAACACAATCATATATGTATGCAGATGTGGGACCTGAGAGACCAGCCGGGATGTCTCCAATCTCCCAGAGGACACAACGCGTCCCTGAGATTCAGGGAGAGGGCACCGGAGGAGAGGAGCTGATCCAGAACCTCGAGGGGATTGCCCACGGGATCCCAGACTATGCCCGGCTGGCAGATGTACCGATGGCATACCAGCGCCACACGGTGGGAGTTCCGAGTCGGATCCACCGAATCCTGAGGCACTTAGTGCGTGCAGTCACATGTTATCATGAGCACCATGCGGATTAGTCTTTAGGATCTATACCACACCTATTTTTTGAGAGACATACCGTCTCTGGATGTACTAAGACGATTATGTATATTTTTTGAGTTTTATGTGACACACTCTTATGTAAACATTTCGATATCTATATATATATGCATATCTATTTCTGGATGAGTCTTTTCTTTACATGTGATGATGATTTATAAATTGTGCAAATGTCTGTCTAATACCAAATTTGCTACTGCATCTGTTAATGTATTCAAATGCCTGGGTATATGATGATATGTAATGTAGTCAAAATTCCTTTCCAGTAATCGAATACGCAAATACAGACGTAAGATGGATGGGTTCCTTACCGAATAGTGTCCGTTCAGCTGTAACACTACAAGTTGTGAATCTAGGTACACGAGCAATTCACGGATACCAAGGTTTACTACCTCGGTTAATAATTCCAACACGGCACTATATTCCGCGATGTTGTTCGTGGTACGTCCTAGACACACACCTTGCAGGTCAATCAACTCACCAGCAGGATCGTAGATTACCCAGGCTGCGGAAGACAGATTCCTGGTACTGCGGGAGGCACCATCCGCGAAACCAACAAATGGATGAATAAACATCTGCACAACCAGGAAGACCCGATCAGCAGAAATATGTTTACAAAGCACACCACACTATGCACACAAATGACAATCACACACCTATGTACACACACCACACCAAGAAATCACTTCAGGCGTAGTACTTTTTAAGGTACAGCCCATTTCTGGTTTGCGCCAGCGGAACTCCTTCGTAATCTATAAGCTCGTAGGCCCCATTTTTCAAAACGCGTTTTACTATATAAGGACCGTGCCACATAGGCTGGAGTTTACCGGCTCCAATCTTATCATATGCTTGATCGTACAAGAGGACGAGATCTCCTTCGATGAAAGAACGGGGAGAAACAGTTTGATCAAAATGAGATTTGACCCTCTTCTTTTGTGCTTCGATGATCAAAGCAGCTAGTCGACGGGTTTCATCCAATCGTTCGAGATACAGAAGACGTTCTTCCTCAGGGGAGGTATCCGGTAATAGCTCCACAGCTAATTTAAGCGAAGGAATTTCGCATTCAACCGGCAGAGTAGCTTCCAGGCCATACACCAATTGAAAAGGTGTGAGCCCGGTTGCACTCTTAGCAGATGTTCGGTATGCCCAGAGAGCTGAGAACAGTTGGAGATGCCAACTGGATTTATGAATCCCAACCGTTCGCTGAAGCATGGTGACCAAAACCTTGTTCACCGCTTCAACCTGACCATTCGCTTGAGGGTAGTATGGTGTTGAGTTGTCGTGACGCAAGCCCAACGTTGAAGTCAGCTCCGCCATCATGTAATCGTGGAAATGAGTACCGTGATCAGTGACGATGGCTTGAGGAACCCCGAACCGTGCAATAACGTGGTTGAATATAAATTGAGCAGCCATTTTCCCGTCAGCAGCTAGTGTAGGCATCGCCTCGGCCCACTTAGTGAAGTAGTCGACGACGACAATGATATACGCATGCCCCCCAGCCGAGTGAGGGTTACACGTCATAAAATCCACGCCCCATTTCGCAAAAGGGCCGACGGTAATAACGAGATGCAATGGCAACGGCGGCGCGCGCATCTTGTGCTGAAAAATCTGGCATGGATGACATTTACGGACTGCAGTGATACAATCCTTGAATATGGAAGGTCAGAAATAACCTGCACGCAGAATCTTCTGGGCAGTAGCATACCCGGACATATGTCCGCCACAGGTGCCACTGTGGCAGTCATTTAAGACTTTCTCAGCCTCTTCCAAGGTTAGGCATCGCCGGAGCACCGAATCTACTCCAATGCGATATAAGGTATCTCCTACTATACGGTAGGGTTGGGACCGGTGCCGAATCCGACGGCGGGAAGTTTTATCCAACTCAGACCAGAATGTCGCGGTCTGAAGATACACTATGATGTCACCGTACCAAGGACCACGAGTACTGATGAGAAAAAGCGTTTCGTCCGGTATATGGTCTTCAGAGTGTGAGGGAACAGAGTCTGTAGGAAGAGAACATATCAAATCCGCGAAGACCAGTGATTTAGTTGACTTGGCAATGGTGAACTCCAAGTCAAACTCCTGCAGGATCACAATCCATTTGGAGTACTTGCCCCTAGTAATTGTCTAGAAAGAATATACGTCATAGGGTTGCAGTCTGAAACCACTGTTATCGTGCGCAAAAGGATGTAATGGCGAAAGCGTTGTACGACGTGTACTACTGCTAAGGCCAACTTCTCGACATGTGCATAACGCGTTTCTGGGTCGAGAAGGTTCCGTGACAGGTAATAAACGACATGTTCATCACCGTCATCGTCATCTTGCACCAAGACCATGGCAATGGTGCTTAATGTGGCGGCTAGATACAAAGTGAAGTTGCGGTGGTAGTCCGGAGGACGAAGCAACGGAGCATTGACTAGCAATGTCTTCAGCTTCTCAAAGGATGCCTGAGCAATTTCGTCCCAGTGAAAAGGAATGTTCTGCTTTAACAAACAGGTGAATCCTTTGGCCACCTCGGCATAATTCGGGATAAAGCGTCTGAGAAAATTCGCTTTCCCTTGCAGACTCTGTAACTGATACAGGGAGGAGGGTGATGGGAGATTTACGATGGCCTCGACCTTTAGAGGGTCAAGGCGAATTCCGTCTTTCGAGACTATAAAGCCTAAAAGACGGCCAGAATCAACGCAGAAGACGCACTTATGAGAATTGAGCCTGATATTGTAGCGTCTGCAACGAAGAAAGATCTGGCGGAGATGCTCCGGATGGTCCTCTCGCTTGCCCGAATGGGCTGGCAAGTCGTCCAGGTAAGGCTGGACGATATGGCGAATGTCATGAAAAGCGTAGGACATTGCACGCTGAAATGTAGCTCCAGCATTCTTTAAGCCGAACGGGAGTTTTTTGTACGCGAAAGTGCCCCACGGACAGATGAATGTGGTCTTATGTTTATCCTCAGGTGCAATATTGATTTGGTTATAACCTGAGAAGCCATCCATTAAGGAATAGATCTCACTCCCGGCGCATTCGTCGATGATCTGGTCGATAAACGGAGTGGGATAATTATCCTTTGGACAGGCGCGATTGATGTCGCGATAATCCACACAGACTCGAATTGTACCCTGCTTTTTATCGACAGGGACAATATTGGACACCCATTCTGTAAGGGGGATGGGATAAATAAAACCCGCGTTCAGAAGTTTTTCAACTTCTTCCTTGATAGCGGCGGCTTTCCGAGGATGCATGGGACGTAAGCGTTGGCGCACGAGTTTCGCACCTGGATAGGTTGGAATCTCGTGCACAATAATACTAGGATCAATTCCCGGCATTTCCTCGTAAGACCATGCGAAAACATCTCTGAATTCTTTGAAAAGCTCTGTATAGACTTGAATCTCGGCGGGAGAACAAGTCACACCCACATGAATATTCTCAACAATCCCCGGTTTAACGGAGATGTTGATTGGAATAGTTTGAGTAATGTTACTCAGATTACCCTCCGAAAAGACCTCGTGCGTCAAGATCGGTGTTTGAAGAGGAGGGGAAGGAACCTGAGTAGCATAACACTCCAGACAATCAGTCATTGCCCCCAAGCTGGGCATAAATGAGGAGCGATGATGTCCATCGCCCCAGGGCAGCTCCTCAAGAGACAAAGTTTCAATGATAGCCTCATCTGAAGGAAAAGTCTCTCTGAGAGGATCAGGTGAATCAGCCTGACCAAGCCAGGGGGATTGGGAGTAGACGTCGAGAGCCATGCTCATCGGAGCATGCTGAGGAGGTGGAGGATCCGATGCAGCAACAATCTCACAGTAGCTGATCTCTACTGGCGTTAAAGGCATGGATTCTCCAAACTCATATACCTACTCAGGTGTAGGAATAAGCCAGGGGTCATCGGACCAGGACAACATGTTGACTTGAGCGGTATTCGGTGGTGGCGTGGGGAAGATACCCATGAGGACTGGGTCTTTGAAGAGACCAGGTCCTATACTGTCTGGGGGATTCGGAATTTGATCCACGTATGGCACATTGTTCTCAGAGCTAGAGGTGAAAAATGACAACTGATCCACCGTGACAATCTTGCCCTCGTGAGGGAACTTAATGAATCGAAAGACAGTAGATGGCACGCAGAGCATGGCATGGGTCCAGCTGCGGCCTAGAAGTATATTGTAGTTGAGTTTAGCGTCAACCACTTCCACTTCCACGTTGACAGTTTTTCCCTGTAATGTGATCGCAAGACTCTCGAGAACACCCAGGGGTTTAGATTCCCGACCATCAAATGCCTCAAGGGCATTGGGAGATGACAACAAGGCTGGAGAGCCGATGGCCTTCCAGCAAGCGGAGGACATAACGCAGGTAGATGCACCCTCATCTACGACGGCCCTATGAATGTTCAGACCGTTAATCCCGACTTGAATAACCAAAGCGATTTGATGTGGAAGCCGGGGAGTAAAATTCTCCAGATCGAAGGTGAGAAGGCTCGAGTCGGCGAGATCGATGCCACCGATTGCAAACAGTAAAGCCTTCCGCTGTGAAGGACAACTTTGAAGAACCTCAAGTGCAGACATGGCACATGGCGCCTGTGCCAGAGCGTTTGGATTATAAGAGGATCTCCGAAGAACACCTTTGGGAGGTGGTTTCACACCAGGTTCGAGAGTCAGCTTCTCGATTTCCAACAGACCAGAGATAGGTGGGGGAGGCGGCCCATCCGCAACTGCCTTCCCGGGTGCCTGCCGCGGTTCGTTGTAATCCTTCGACCGCGTAGCGATAGTGATAGGTGCATTACTCTTCATCATGAAAACCTGAGACCCAAACGGTGCAGATGGTGATGCTTGTTCGACCATCTGGGTCTGCTGAGATGGAAATGGCTCTTTCAAAACAGCCGGAGTCCCTTTAGGGCCTTTAAGAAGTTGACTAACCTCGGATCATCGCAGACAATCCTTAGTATAATGGTCCCCTTCACAGATGAGGCAAGGAAACTTCGGTTTACGCTGGGAGCCATCCTCAGTTCGAGATTTAGATTCTGGTTTCGGGGCATCAGATTTTGATTTGCCTTTTCCCTTCTTCTTCCCCTTGGAGGATTTGTCCGCAGGATTGGCCTGGACGGCGTTCACCTCCGCGGTTTTACCAGAATCGGATGAGGCGGGATTAGCAGAGGTATTGTTGGAAGAATTAGCCTTCTGCTTCCCATTCGAAGACTTCTTCGAATTTTGAGAGACGGAACCAATGACACCATCCACCGCTGGGGTAGGCGGAGCCTTAGAGGTTCCGGGCCGTGGAGCATCAGTCAAGATGTCATAAACCGTGCCAGACTGTGAATAGACAATATCCAGGTACTGGGCACGCGCAATAGCTTGTTCCTCTGTCACACACGCTCCCATCGCGATATCCTGAGCGATTTTATTCACAAAGGAGGTGGTGAACCAGTGAGTCAAAATCTGATCAGGTATGTGAAACTTGATCAGTCGACGACGGCGCCGTCACTCATGAATGTGATTTGAGATGTGAGTGGCCTTGTCCTGCTTCAGAGAAGTCAGGAGGTGCGTCCCGGCCTCATACCGGACCGGTAACTGGAAATGCGTGAGGAAATCCATGGCTAAAGAGTTGAAATCTTGGAAAATGCCACGGGGTAATTCTATGTACCACTTAGCAGCAGCTCCTGTTAAAGTACGCTGGAAAAGACGCAAACGGATTAAATCGTCGACCCAAGAGTTAGATGAACACCAAAGGTGATACGTCATCACATGCGCCTGGGGGTCTTCGCCAGCTTTTCCCTCAAACTTGGGACAATCACCTGGTATCTTGGTGGGAACCAGAGGCCAATATGGATTATGTAAAATCGGATCATTGGTCAACTTTGAAACGTCCGGCAGTTACAAGGTAGCCAGGAACGACAATGGAGGGTTAACTGCCATGCCGGGCTCAGGATGAGGTCCGGTACCCATACTCCACGATGGTTGTGAATATCCCTGCCCCCACGGGATATTCACCGTAGGATTCTGACCGTAGGGGGCATAATTCGTATAACCAGACTGATTTGGATGCTAGTAACCATAGTGCGGGGCTTGATAACCAGGATACGGACCCTGATTAGGCGTCGGCCCCGTGTAAGCAGCATTTGGATTTGGCTGCTAAGCGTAGGTAGAACCAGGCGGAGGAGGATAATACTGAGAGCCTCTGGGGTGGTTATAGTTCGGTTGAGACTGACCATGAGGATAATAACCACCCTGAGGGTGAGTAGGCTGTTGAAAAGTGGAACCCTGCGGAGCCTGATATGTAGGGCGCAGCTGTTGATTTGGCTGCGGCATTGAATGAACAAGCTGCTGAGCAGAGTGAACGGAATGAGAGGGCCGCCCTGAATGAACAGGTTGACCCGAATGAAAGGGCTGACCCGAATGACCAGGCTGGCCCGGATAAACAGGTGGGTGGTCTGGAGTTGTGCGGTTGGCTCAGGTAGTCGTGGACGAGTTTGTGCGGCGGATGGGCGGTTGGCTAGAGGCGGAGATACGGGACCTCTTAGGATGAGCCGGCTGCCCTGGTGGAGGAACAAGACCAGGTGCTTGCTGGAAACCAGTTTGACCTGAAGCAGAACCATAGGGTGGTCCTGGCTGATATGCAACGTTAGAAACAATAGGATACTGCGGTTGCATTGGTAAAGACGGCTGGATTTGCCCCCCAGGACCATAGGCCTGTCCCGGTTGATACCCTAGCTGAGGTTGAGCAGGTTGACCAGCAGGGCTATAATATGGTCCTTGCGGATTGTATAATGGCCCTTTCTGGCCCGCAGGGTAGCCTTGGATGGGATGTCCCTGTGGGTCATACAAATAGCCAGGTTGGCCCGCAGGTTGGCCCTGAAAGGGTTGTCCCTACGGGTTGTAAGCCTGGTTGTATGGTAAACCTTGAGCATATAGATAAGCCTCAGGAGCAGGAAGGCGCAAAACCTCCCCATGCTTGTCAAACTGACCTGGGAACATATACACGGGAGTGCCATCCTGTGCATAGTGCGAAAAGAAGGATCGATAAGGATCTTGGGGAACTTGTCCAGCTCCGGCGTTCGGCTGCTGTAAAAACAACCGATACTCCTCGGGAAGAAATGGAATATCATAGCGATAGCTAGATACACATCTTCGGGAGTTGGCCCGGCCACGGCGCGGCCGGATGCGGGACAACGGGGAGAAGAGCGACCACACAAACGCGGTGGGCGGGGACGGGAGCAGACGTGACGGGCGTCGAAGGAGACACCCGGTGTAGTAGCCGGGCGCTCGAAGCGAGGAGATGATATTCCCAACATTCCCATAGAGGTTGCGGCTGAAATGATCGACCCGGAGTACGTATCCTGTGAGTGAGAAGGACGGTGTCGACATGGCGCGGCTCAGAGTTGTCTCCCTGAAACAATCTTCGTGGGAAGAGCTGATAGTCTTCACCAGACGTTGGGATTTCCTCACCAGAATCACTCATGGTTGATCCTGTCGTTAGATCTCGCAAGAGACGGCGAGGACTAGGAGAAAAAACAGTAGCAACAAAAGGCGAGCCCGATGTAAGAGAAAGGAAATCGGCTCCTAATCTCAATTCAGACACAGGGTCCGAAAAGGGCCAATTGAACTCAACTGGTTCCCCAAAGGGTTGCTCGACGAAGCCGGGGTCCCCGTCCTGGATCTCGGAAACAACAAGGGTTGTTGTGGGACGCGAGAAGAGCGAGAAAGCACGAAGAATCATCCGTGTAAGGACTACCAGTAGACGAAACCGAAGGTTCCGCCACTGTGGCAAAAGACCAGAGAAAAAGAACAAACACACACACAGGCTGAAAACGAGTTAAGACACACGATCAAACGGTCAACAAGCAATGTCTAAATGGGTGTGTAATCGTGGGCGATTAATTTTACCACATTGGAAAGTAAGAAATTCTACCGTTTCATATTTTAAGAGTCGAGAAACGATAAAAAGATGACTCTGTCTCTTTCAGAGTTGACACAAGCGTGAAAGGACAAGCGCTTGACGGTCTTTTCAAGTTTAGGGAGTCAGAAAAGACCAAATGACTGCTCAGGAAAAACTAGGCACAAAGGGTGTGCCAAATATCCGTGAACTGCAATATACACCTTGGTTTCAAAAATGAAACAGAAATCGACCAAGGACTTTCCGTACGTGCAGGTAGTCTCCCCGAATGCTGTGTTCGGTGTATCACGGGTATAGGGCGGCAGACTCGGCTTTCTATGGATAAAGGATTGAAAACCTATAGGGGTCTCCCTTTATATACGCGACGGTACGGGGAGCGCAAGTCCGTACTAGCGCTATCTAAAGCCAAGAGGCGAACGACAGCTGCTAGGTTTAACGACGCCGGAACACGTCTCTAGCCTAGACCTTCTAAATATGTTTCGTTAAGTTCCAATGTTGCCTTAGGTTAATTGAATAAATTTTACAGTTGATCTTCAATTAAGTTTCAATTTTCAGGCCCTATCGTATGTAGTGTCTTAAAAGACTCTTAAATGCAAAGCTACATGCCACAGTCCAACATTTTGTTCGATGAAAACTAATTAGAGAAGAGTTGAGAGCTTTTACACAAACGAAATGAACGGAAGATAAACAATGAGATCTCTAATGCAACTAATGAAATTGAAAACTTTTCATTCAAAACACTAATCACTAGCAAGATGGAAAAGATCACAATTGCACTAATTAACAAAAGCAAAAGAGATTTTTTTATTTTATTTTCAATGTTTAATAGCTAATATGCACTAAAAAAACTTGAAAACAAATGACACAACTTGAGAAACGATATTCGAGAGAGCGAAACAAACAAATTTCACTCACCAACACAAGCAATCAGATCCCCAAATTGACCAAAGTCTCTCAAAACAAAGAAAAAGAAAGACTCAGCTTCCCAATGGACGTTGGAACATCTTCAGGGGCAAAGACTTAAATGAATTTCGAATGAGGCCAGCCATGGGATAATAACCACCACGAACCAGGGAGGGGCTGTGAAAAGTGGAACCAGGCGAACTCGATAATGAGGGCGCGGTATTGATTTAGGCTGCGGCATTGAATGAGCAATTTCTTTGAGCAGAGTGAACGGAATGAGAGGGCCGCCCTGAATGAACAGGTTGACCCGAATGAAAGGGCTGACCCGAATGACCAGGCTGGCCCGGATAAACAGGTGGTGCCGGTTGTGCAGGTTGACCTAGTTGTAAGTGAGCCCCAGGTTGTACCGGATGGGCCGGTTGGCCTGGAGGCGGAATACCGGGTTGTACCGGATGAACCGGTTGGCCCGGTGGTGGAACAGGACCAGGTGCTTGCTGGAAACCAGTTTGACCTGAAGCAGAACCATAGGATGGTCCTGGCTGATATGCAACGTTAGAAACAACAGGATACTGTGGTTGCATCGGTAAAGAAGGCTGGATCTGCCCCCCAGGACCATAGACCGGTCCCGGTTGATACCCCGGCTGAGGCTGAGCAGGTTGACCAGAAGGGCTATAATGCGGTCCTTGCGGATTGTACAATGGCCCTTGCTAGCCTGCAGGGTAGCCTTGGATGGGCTGCCCCTGTGGGTCATACAGATAGCCAGGTTGGCCCACAGGTTGGCCTTGGAAGGGCTGTCCCTCTGGGTTATAAGCCTGGTTGTACGGTAAGCCTTGAGCATAAAGATAAGCCTCAGGAGCAGGTAGACGTAAAATCTCCCCATGCTCGTCATATTGACCTGGGAAAGCATACACGGGAGTACCATCCTATGCATAGTGTGAAAAGTAATATCAGTAGGGATCTTGGGAGGATGGTCCAACCTCGGCGTTCGGCTGTAGCAAAGACAACCGATACTCCTTCGGAGAGATATTCTCCGGTATAGCAGTAGCTAGATACACATCTTCAAGAGTTGGCCCAGCCCTAGTAGCAGATGCCTAGACAACAGGGGAAGAGGCGGCCACACAAACAGTGGGCCGGACGGGAATAGACGTGACGGGCGTCGAAGGGGACACCCCGGGTGTAGTAGCAGCTGGCCTCGAAGCAGGAGATGATATTCCCATAGAGGCTGCAGCTGAAATAATCTAACCCAGAGATCTGTATCCCTGTGGTAAAGAAGGACTGGCTGTCGACATGGTAGCCGGCTGGGGCCTCTCCCCTCAAGCAATCTCAGCTTGAAGAGGGGCGATAGTCTTCACCCAGAGCGTGGGAATTTCCTCTGAGAATCACTTATGGTTGATCCTGCTTAGTTAAATCACGTAGAAGACGGCGAGGACTAGGAGGAAAAACAGCAGCAACAAACGGTGAACCCGATGTAAGAGAAAGGAAATCAGCTCCTAATCTCAATTCGGACACAGGGTCCGAAAAGGGCCAATTGAACTCAACTGGTCCTCCAAAGGGTTGCTCAGCGAGAACCGGTCCCCCGTCAGGAAACTCGGAAACAACAGGCTGCTGTGGTTCATGGCCCAGCGGAAGAATCGTCAGTGTAAGGACTACCGATGGAAGCGAGAAATAGAAGATTTAAGCCAACTGCAAAAGACAGGAAAAGAACAAACACACACGGGCTGAAAACGAGTTAAGACACACGATCAAGCAGTCACAAGCAATATCTAAATGGGTGTGTTATCGTGGGAGATTGATTTTACCACATTGGAAAATAAACAAATTCTACCGTTTCATGTTTTAAGAGTCGAGAAACGATAAAAAGATGACTCTGTCTCTTTCAGAGTTGATACAAGCGTGAAAGGACAAGCGCTTGACGGTCTTTTCAAGTTTAGGGAGTCAGAAAAGACCAAATGACTGCTCAGGAAAAACTAGGCACAAAGGGTGTACCAAATATCTGTGAACTGCAATATACACCTTGGTTTCAATAATGAAACAGAAATCGACCAAGGACTTTCCGTACGTGCAGGTAGTCTCCCCGAATGCTGTGTTCGGTGTATCACGGGTATAGGGCAGCAGAATCGGCTTTCTGTGGATAAAGGATTGAAAACCTAGAGGGGTCTCCCTTTATATACGCGACGGTACGGGGAGCGCAAGTCCGTACTAGCGCTGTCTAAAGCCAACAGGCGAACGACAGCTGCTAGGTTTAACGACGCCGGAACACGTCTCTAGCCTAGACCTTCTAAAAATGTTTCGTTAAGTTCCAATGCTACCTTAGGTTAATTGAATAAATTTTACAGTTGATCTTCAATTAAGTTTCAATTTTCAGGCCCTATCGTATGTAGTGTCTTAAAAGACTCCTAAATGCAAAGCTACATGCCACAGTCCAACATTTCGTTCGATGAAAACTAGTTAGAGAAGAGTTAAGAGCTTTTACACAAACGAAATGAATGGAAGACAAACAATGAGACCTCTAATGCAACTAATGAAATTGAAAACTTTTCATTCCAATCACTAATCACTAGCAAAACTGAAAAGATTACAATTTGCACTAATTAACAAAAGCAAAAGAGATTTTTTTTTTTATTTTCAATGTCTAATAGCTAACATGCATTGAAAATAAACGGAACAACTTGAGAAACGATATTCGAGAGAGCGAAACAAACAAATTTCACTCAACAACGCAAGCAATCAGATCCCCAAATCGACCAAAGTCTCTCAAAACAAAGAAAAGACTCAAAAGCTTCCAATGGACCGTGTGATCTAGGTCCAAGGCAAGATAAGTAATTTACCGAATGAGGCCGACCATGAGGATAATAACCACCTTTTGAGGGTGAGTAGAGTTCTTGAAAAAGTGGAACCTGTGAACTTTGATATAGAACGCAGTGACAGTTTAGGCTAACGGCATTGAATGAACAAATTTCTTGAAGCGAGTGAATGGAATGAAGGGCCGCCACGAATGAGACGGAGTTGACCCGAATGAAAGGGGGCGGCCGAGATGACGAGGCGGCAGGATAAAGGGGGGTGGTGCGGTTGTGCGGGTTGACCTGGTTGTAAGTGAGCCCAGGTTTAATGCCCAGGATGGGCCGGTTGGCACGGAGGGCGAATGCGGGGTTGTGCCGGATGAACCGGTTGGCCTGGTGGCGGAACAGGACCAGGTGATTGCTGGAAACTGGTTTGACCTGAAGCAGAACCATAGGATGGTCCTGGCTAATACGCAACGTTAGAAGCAACAGGATACTGCGGTTGCATCGGTAAAGAAGGCTGGATTTTCCCCAGGACCATAGACCGGTCCCGGTTGATACCCCGGCTGAGGCTGAGTAGGTTGACTAGAAGGGCTATAATACGGTCCTTGCGGATTGTACAATGGCCCTTCTTCAGCCAGCAAATTTAATAGCAGATGGCTGCCCACAGTAAGGTCTCTGAGGCATAGTTGGCCATGGGTTGGCCTTGGAAAGGTTGTCCCTACGGGTTATAAGCCTAGTTGTATGGTAAACCTTGAGCATAAAGATAAGCCTCAGGAGCGGGTAGACGCAAAATCTCACCGTGCTCGTCATACTGACCTGGGAAAGCATACACGGGAGTACCATCCTGTGCATAGTGCGAAAAGTAATATCGTTAGGGATCTTGGGAGGACGGTCCAGCCTCGGCGTTCGGCTGTTGCAAAGACAACCGATACTCCTCCGGAGAGATGTTCTCCGGTATAGCAGTGGCTAGATAGACATCTTCAGGAGTTGGCCCAGCCCTAGTAGCAGATGCTAAGACAACAGGAGAAGAGGCGAACACACAGACAGTGGGCTGGACGGGAACAGAAGTGACGGGCGTCTGAGGAGACACCCCGGGTGTAGTAGCAGCTGGCCTCGAAGCAGGAGATGATATTCCCATAGAGGCTGCAGCTGAAATGATCTGACCCAGAGATCTGTATCCCTATGGTAAAGAAGGACTGGCTGTTGACATGTTAGCCAGCTCAGAGTTGTCTCCCTCAAACAATCTACGCGGGAAGAGCTGATAGTCTTCACCGGACGTTGGAATTTCCTCACCAGAATCACTCATGGTTGATCCTGCCGTTAAATCACGCAAGAGACGGCGAGGACTAGGAGGAAATACAGTAGCAACAAAGGGTGAACCCGATGTAAGAGAAAGGAAATCGGCTCCTAATCTCAATTCAGACACAGGGTCCGAAAAGGGCCAATTGAACTCAACTGGTCCTCCAAAGGGTTGCTCAGCGAGAACCGGTCCCCCGTCAGGAAACTCGGAAACAACAGGCTTCTGTGGTTCAACAGAAGACTGAGAAGCTTCTGAAGAATCGTCCGTGTAAGGACTACCAGTAGACGAAACCGAAGGTTCCGCCACTGTGGCAAAAGACCAGAGAAAAAGAACAAACACACACACGGGCTGAAAACAAGTTAAGACACACGATCAAACGGTCAACAAGCAATTTCTAAACGAGTGTGTAATCGTAGGCGATTAATTTTACCACATTGGAAAGTAAGAAATTCTACCGTTTCATATTTTAAGAGTCGAGAAACGATAAAAAGATGACTCTATCTCTTTCAGAGTTGACACAAGCGTGAAAGGACAAGCGCTTGACGGTCTTTTCAAGTTTAGGGAGTCGGAAAAGACCAAATGACTGCTCAGGAAAAACTAGGCACAAAGGGTGTACCAAATATCCGTGAACTGCAATATACACCTTGGTTTCAAAAATGAAACAGAAATCGACCAAGGACTTTCCGTACGTGCAAGTAGTCTCCCCGAATGCTGTGTTCGGTGTATCACGGGTATAGGGCGGCAGACTCGGCTTCCTATGGATAAAGGATTGAAAACCTAGAGGGGTCTCCCTTTATATACGCGACGGTACGGGGAGCACAAGTCCGTACTAGCGCTGTCTAAAGCCAAACGGCGAGCGACAGCTGCTAGGTTTAAAGACGCCGGAACACGTCTCTAGCCTAGACCTTTAAAAATGTTTCGTTAAGTTCCAATGCTGCCTTAGGTTAATTGAATAGATTTTAAAGTTGATCTTCAATTAAGTTTCAATTTTCAGGCCCTATCGTATGTAGTGTCTTAAAAGACTCCTAAATGCAAAGCTACATGCCACAGTCCAACATTTCATTCGATGAAAACTAATTAGAGAAGAGTTGAGAGCTTTTACACAAACGAAATGAATGGAAGACAAACAATGAGACCTATAATGCAACTAATGAAATTGAAAACTTTTCATCCAAATCACTAATCACTAGCAAAATTGAAAAGATCACAATTTACACTAATTAACAAAAGCAAAAGAGATTTTTTTTTTTTTGATTTTCAATGTCTAATAGCTAATATGCACTGAAACGGAACAACTTGAGAAACGATATTCGAGAGAGCGAAACAAACAAATTTCACTCAACAACGCAAGCAATCAGATCCCCAAATCAACCAAAGTCTCTTAAATCAAAGAAAAGACTCAAAAGCTTCCAATGGACCGTGTGATCTAGGTCCAAGGCAAGACTAAATGAATTTCGAATGAAGGAATGAACAATCACCCAAAAATCGCAACAAAACAATCAACAACTACTTAGAGGATGTGGAGAATCAATCAGACAGTTGACAGGACAATCAAAACACCAAAACTCCCAAGGAGGGCTCGATACACTAAGCCACTAGATGCCCTAGGGCTTAAAACGTGAAATCAGTAGATAAAAGCAAACAACCAAAGGACAGAGGTGAATTCCCAGTCAAACAGGACTCCAACACACTCAGGCAGTCGGAAAATCAAGAAGAAAAACACTGACCAAACCCAGAGAGCTCAAAAATGAGGAAACTCAAAAACCTTACAGGAGTGGCGCGACTGTAAGGATGAAACTGGCGCCAGAAAGCAATTAGCGCGGGCTAAACAAAAGCAACATGCGCCAATTGGCGCGACTGTCGGGTTAAAAACCGCGCCAGTCGAGTTTCTCAGTCAAAAATTAAAAAAAATCTACTCCAGAGACAAATCAATGTAAACTAAGCAAACCAAGAAGTCAAAAACAGCAAAAGAACCCAACCCAGAAGGCTGATCAAGCAAGGAAAAACATAAAACAATCAAAGCGAGACAACACAAACGAGACAGTGAAATCCGGACGATCCCCAGCAGATTCGCCAAATTGTTGAGGAGGTAAATCCCCTCTGCGGACAGAGGCGATCCCTACTAGCCCAGCAGGGGTCTAGCAACAATCAAACAATGTTACGACGCAAGTTCCTAGTTACAAATTAAAAGACTAGAGATAGAAGCCTACCTGGATTCCAATGCTATGACCTGAAGAAGAAGCGTCCCCGTTCCTCAGCCTCGGCAGATCACAATCCCTCCACGATCTCCGCGGATGAACACCTGCAGATGGAAGAAACAAACAGATACAAGCATAAAACCTGGCATACGTAACTAAATATCAGTCAGAAAGGATATTACTCATATTATCATAATGGAAAATAGAGTGGAACCATAATCGTAATCATCTATTAAATAACAAACGAAGAGAAATTACAACCAAGTTCTGACGTCGTGGTCTCCTTCGGATGGGTCTCCAGTCGTTCACGTCTCGCAAAGCTCGCCAGGGAAAGAGCAAACCTCTCCAGAGTCTCTCGACGATGGTCTCCTTACTTGAGTCGGCCTTAAGGGAAAAAAAGGGCTCTTTACAGCACAAAGGCTCTTGGGAATATGGAGATTCAAAGCTTAGGCACTTCAAGACTAGCTTGCCATGGGATTGAGCAGGCTTTTATAGATGGGGAAGGAGGGAGTTGGGATCCCTATTATTATGGGATTGGCCCTATCAACAAGGAAGGTTCCATAGGAGATGGCAAAACTATTTCCCTTCCATAGAACTCCCGCAGCCAAACTTCCCAACTCAAGATAGGCAATGGTTTCTGAGTTTGTTGGAACTCAACTTCCGCCATCTTTATTTAAAAAACAGTCCTTAAATTGGGTGGCGCTACTACTGCTCTATGACAGAGCGCCAGTTGGCGCGACCTCTTTGCAGGATTTCCCCCAGTGGCGCGAGTGTTGAACTGTCTGCCCGCGCCAATGCAAAAGGAGATGTTTTTCATGATTTTTGCAAGGAGATGTCTCAAGGGCAATTAAAGCTCATGCTTAGAGGAATGCATTGATGATGTTTTCAAGGCATGAAAATGTTCACAGGTCACAAAATGGGTCCTCCATTGTGCGGGACGGGGAATGGTAGGGACGGTGACAAATTACTGTGTAACACATACAATCCAGTGGTTCATAAAAACACCAAAAATATAGACACTCAATTCCACTTTGTCAGAGAGAAACTACAGTCAAAAGAAATTATTGTTGAATATTGTAAAACTTGTGACAATATGGCTGATATTTTTACAAAGCCTCTTGCACGTGTGAAGTTTGAATTATTTAGAAGGATGCTAGGAGTTCAAGACAATCCTTTCTCCATTAAGGGGGGGAGTTGAAAATAATTATATTATTTTGTATTAATGGAGAAAAGGTTACATAAGTTGTAACGTATCTCCTTAGTTTAGGATTTGTTCCTAGAGTTTAGGGGTTTGGTTGCAATTTCCTAACTTCTAGTATTGTACTTAATGATGTAATCTTTCATTCATGAATGTAGAGTGTATGAGAGTGATCTCTCAGTTCTGAGTGTAGTCTCCAGGTGCAGGCCTCACCTGTGAGCTACATCTCCTTCATTTTCAATTCTGTTCATATTTTATCTAGATCAACTGCAAAAGAATTGAAATATTATTCTATCTTAGACCTATCTATGTGTAGTCTCCATTTAAAAGAAAAAAAAAATCATATTTTCTAGATGAAAACACGCATGCCAAGAAAAAACATGGTTGCCAATATGGAATGAAAACTTAGGGAAATAAGAGAAAGGAAGAGAGGGAGTGGAGAGATTTAGGGAAATAATCATGGAGATGGAGGGGGACAGAGAGGGAGGTAAGAATGAATATAGAGAGTGTGAAAGCTGGAGAGAGAGAGAGAGAGAGAGAGAGAGAGAGAGAGAGAGAGAGAGAAGGAATGTGGAGAGAGAGGGAGAGAGGATAGTACGAGGGAAGAGAGATATAAGGGCGGGAGAGGGAGGGAAGGGGAAGAGAGAGAGAGGCAAGGAGAGGACGAGAGAGTGATAAATAGATATATTGGAGAATTAGAGTGTATGTTTTGGGATTGATATAGGGAGACAAAGGGAGATAAAGATATATATGGAAGGTGAAGGGAAAGAAGATATAGATGGACATAGGGAGAGAGGGACAAAGAGATTGATAAATATGGAGTGAGAGAGAGTGTGTGTTTGTGGGGGTGAGATAAAGAGAAAAAGAATGAGATATGGAGGGACATATAGATATATATGGAGGGGGAGAGAGGGAAGAATATTTATTGCAATAGCTACATTGATTTCGGTGTAGGTGGTGATTTCTAATCCTATTTGATTTCTTGAACTAGATGCATTGATTTTAGTGTAGATTTTGATTGCTAATGATATTTGATTACTTGCACTAGATGTATTGATTTCAATGTAGATAATTTCTATTCCTATTGATTATTTATATGGTCGTGTAAGTTATGTTTAAGGCGACATTTTATTTTTTTAATAATAATATAGTCCATGGTATTTGGACCATAGACTTCATATATAGATGTTGATTTCTAATCCTCTTTGATATATTTTTATTTATTCACCTTAAGTCTTTATACCTCTTTTATATTTATTTATTTACCATACCTATATTATAAATATGGTATTTGGCCCATAGGCCTTTAGTTTATTTACCATACCTCTAATTTATTTATATTTTTATTTATTTACCATATCTTTTTTTAAAGTTCGTAAACCTCTTCATATTTGATAAATTTATTTTTTAATGAATTTTTAATTGTTTAGTTATATGGTTTTCTAAATTATTGTTTAACCCAACATTATTGAGATTTTATTTTTAAAAGTTTCTTTAGTTTCTGTTATTTTGGCTTCCGACATAGTTACACATTGGGGTCACACTGAGCTATAGAATGCACCTCTCGGCGCAACGAGATGATCATGATACCGCTGTATGGATGGGCTGTAACTCCACCCAAAATTTGAACTATTCATGCATTTAATGAAATAAATGATTTTTTTCTATAAATATGTTTTTTTAATAATAACTATTGCTTTTTAGAATAGTAATTTTATTTAAAATTATATAATAAAAATAAAATAAAATAAATAATAAAGAAAAATATAGTTTTAAACCATAATATATTAAAAATATTATTATTTCAATATTTTGTTTTTTTTTTTAAACACTCATTAATGAAAATCTGCACTTGAGATTTAAAAATAGTATATCCAAACTTATTTATATAAATATTAATTACATTATTTATAATATTTTAACTTCCAATCAATCGATATATAAACTTTTTTTTTATATATAATATTAAATACATTATTTATAATATTTTAACTTCGAATCAATCGATCTATAAAAAAAAATTATATAATATTAAATACATTATTTATAATATTTTAATTTCGAATCAATAGATATATAAACTTTTTTTTAGTTAAAAAAGACGTGACCTCTAACCATTTAATAGAAGATCAAAATTATATAAACGAGTTAATAACTAAATTAAAATTTAAAAATTACCAAAATAAAACAAACTTACGGAGGTAAATAGAGGAGGGAGGGTCATCTTTTTGCTGAAAGCAAAGGAAAAGTTGAATCATGAACCAAATAGTTAGTTCAAGGTATTATGGAAGGTCAAAGTACAAGTGAAAATGATTATCTTTATATGGTTAATTTGGAGAGATAAGAATTTAACATGGAAAAACATGCAAAGAAAAGGTTGGCAGGGTCCGAGCCTGTGCATTTTATGCGGTGAAGAGTCAAAAGATAATTCCCACCTATTCTATCAATGTACTTTTGCAAAGGACACTTTGGTACTTCTATGCACTAAATTGCAAATACAATCCCTATAATATAGGACAACAGAGGACTGTATTAAATGGTGGTTACGAAGAGGTAAGAACTTCAGAGCCATTCCCATTTTATTCCATTGGTACATTTGGTGCAATAGGAACAAGAAATTATTTGAGGGACAACCATGCTCTTCTATAAAAACTTGTTTCCAGATTTATAGTTCTTGGGAAAGTCTAAAAATTTGTCAGAAGCCACCAATTGACTTATCAAAAAGATTATGCCCAAATGAGGTACACTATCTAGCTGGTTATTTTGATGGGGCATCACAAAGGAGGGACTGGAACGAATACGAGGGCAGAATGTTTGGCACTATGGGGTTTATTGTGGTTTGCCAGTCAGTTATATTTGGAAAAGTTATGGGTATTTGGGGACTATAAATTCCGTATTGACCACATAAACTTGAAATCCTCATTAGATCCGGGCTTGGTATTTCACTGGCTTGGCTTCAGAGAATACATGCTTTAAAGAGGACTTTCACTTCCATTTCTTTTTGTCATGGGAGAAAAACAATAACGCTGATCGACTATCAAAAACAGGATTGGACGGAATATTTGGAGAAATGCATTATGAATTATCTAACTCAAATGGACCATCAAAAACAGGATTGGACGGAATATTTGGAGAAATGCATTATGAATTATCTAACTCAAATGGACCGAGAACCGTGGAAAAGATTAATTTCATATAATGCCCCATAATAGCTTCATAGTTTTTGCATCGGAACGGACTGGTTTAACCCCTCAAAAGAAATGTGAGTGAGGAATATTGAGGTTATGTGCTGTTTGTTTAGGGACTCGGGTCGTGTTTTTTTGGTATGAACTTAAATATATACTTCATTGCTACTGTGCAGATGGGAAAGAAAACAATGTAAACAGTTATGAGATGGGTATTATTTCTTTTTCTGTTATGGTACATCTGGAGGGAAGCCTCCATATTACAGAACATTTCAATGTAATAGTTAAACTTGTGGTTTTGAAAGTTTTTGTCCTGGTACCATATATAAACGGAACCAGAATATTTTTCATATTGAAAAAAACCATGAATCATGAGATTGAGATAAAAGATGCGTGAATATAAATAAATATGTTAATTTTAATTATAGTTTTGAAATTTTAAATTCAAATGGTTAATTCTCTACCAGGTGGGGACAGCTGGAGAATTAAACTGAACCAATGTGCTGCGTTGAGAAGTGAACCAGTACTCTTAAGATGATAAATCTTTCTTCATATGAACCAGAGAACCGAGCTGGTGCTGTATCAATGTACTCCCATTGAAAATCATCTGGGGCTCTGTTTCCTCAGACCACCATTGTTGAAGCGCATGAGCTTCCAAAAGATTCATGGGGCCCTTGGGAATAACAAACAATTTGATAGCTACACCCTCCATACCAGAATCCTCTAGCATTTCCGGAATTAATTTATCATCAACTTCTAATAACTCAAAATTCTGAAGCCATTCACTGTAATCAGAGTAATCAGAGTAGTAACAACTGATGGAATCGTTACAGTTTACATAAAGATGGGGAACCCATTTCTGGATTTTTTTACCCTTACTAACTGAACGACACACTTTCTCATTATCTGACTGTTCGTCATCATTCCTCTTTCTTTTAAAAGGCATAATAGCGCTAGTCAGACCCTTCACCACATTAAACAACATTCCAACCTTGTCCCCAACACATCTGAGAGCCAGGGGCAGTGATACAGAAGGGGGATTGAAGAGATGGGTTTCTACAAATATACCCTCCACTGCTAAGGACCTGCCAACCTGCAAAACCACGCCAGCTCCAAGTGAATGCCCAGCCAGCATCACTTCACTGCTCCCATATTTCGCCACTGCTCTCCTCACCGGCTCCACTGTCTTGTTACACCTATAGGAGCCACCAAGACTCTCCGTTGTAAAAAGTTTCCAATCGTCTTGCACATCAACTTTTATGGTAGGACCTCTCAGCAGGGTTCCTCTGAGGGCTATTATTATAATAGGAGCCTTATATGGCTTCACTAGCAGAAAATCACGAAGTGCAGCAACGATGTCCCATTCAAGCACTGCTCCAAAGATGGATCCATCCCTCTCGTCCACCAATAATTCCAACACTCTGTATTTGAAGAACTGAAACCATTTGGGTGCCAATGCCGCATCCCCCTTTCGATTTTCCTCCCTGTCCACTTCCAACAGATACGCTCCCTGCACAATGCATGCCATCACTTTCCGTTTGTAACTGTCATCCATCCTGTGAACAAACAACAAACACAAACAATAGATTTAAAAAAAAAAAAACAAAATGCAGTTAGTGTATATATATATATTATAGTTGTAAACATCAGTTATCAAATTTAACTTATAATATAAAAATTTGGTATGCACAAATCTTATGATCCAATGCAAACAAAACTAAAACTATATATGTTTATAAACTAAACACTATTTCTTCAACCCACCACTTTCTTGTTATAACTCCACAAAAAAACATCAATCATATACTATAAAACAAACACTCACACAACGGGAAAGAAAAACCAGTTCTCAAATAAACATGATCTGCTATTGTTAAATTAGAGGATTCTAGTTACCAGCTAGATTTCACAATCTCTCGCCAAGAGGGTATGGATAAATTAGGAGGACCTCCGACATCAAAGTGGAATGGGTGTGGATTCTTCTCTTCATTATTCTTCGCCTTCTTATTCTGGTTGGTGTTAACCATGTTTTGAGTTGCAGTACAGTATAAGCGGGCACGCAAATTAGAGCGAAGTTATGTGCAAATATGACGACTCAACCACAATTCTTAAAATTTTTATGGCCACTGCTATCTGTAAATATGATAATTATTTGGTGTTGCTTTGCTTTTATCCTGGTAAAAACGCTGTCAATTAATGAGTAGGTGTTGAAGATGGACCAGACCATATATAATATATATATGATTCCAAACGTTACGTCGTATAAAAAATTTGATAATGCGATGGATTAAGAAAAGTAGAGTAAAATTTTATATTTTAATAGAATGGCTCAGTTTAATTTATAGGGTATATAAAAAATTTGATGATGAGATGGATTAAGAAAAGTAGGGTAAAATTATATTTTTTATAGAATGGTTATGGTAAACTGATAATAAAATTTTAATTAATAATATAATTTTTTGTTATTTAAAATATATTTTTGAATGTATAAATAAATTTAAAATCTGAAAAATCTTTAAAGAATTAATATTATACGGATTAAACAACTTAAACTTAAATTTTTAAAAATTTCTGTTAAATTTTAATCTAAATTAATCAGCAAAAATATAGTGAAGAAAAAACATTCAATAATAAAATTTTATATTGATTAGAAATACCTGTCTTATTTTCGCACTATATATATAAACTAACCCGTCATCCTTGAAAATCATTTGCTCTTTCTTTAAGTCAAATCTGCACTCGAGATTTTAAAATAGTATATCCAAACTGCACTTGAGATTAATGAAACCAGTATATCCATATTTAATAATCATTAATGAAAATCTGCACTTGAGATTTAAAAATAGTATATCCAAACTTATTTATATAAATATTAAATACATTATTTATAATATTTTAACTTCGAATCATTCGATATATAAACTTTATTTTAGTAAAAAAGGACGTGACCTCTAACCATTTAATAGAAGATCAAAATTACATAAACTAATTCATAACTAAATTAAAATTTAAAATTTATTCCAAAATAAATCAAACTTACGGAATAAACAAACTTATCTTTATAATAAAATATGAAAAAAAAAACACACACAACATAATTTTGCATCGGGTAGGGAGAGAGCCAATGTAATATGGGAAATAGAGGAGAGAGGGTCATCTTTTTGTTGAAAGCAAAGGAAATATATACCACATTGATAAACATAAAGTTGAATCATAAACCAAATAGCTAGTTCAAAGTATTATGGAAGTTCAAAGTACAATTGAAAATTATCATCTTTATATGGTTAGTTTGGAGAAATAAGAATCTAACATGGAAAAACCTGCAAAGAAAAGGTTGGCAAGGTCCGAGACTGTGCATTTTATGCGGTGAAGAGTCAGAAGATAATTCTCACCTATCCTATCAATGTACTTTTTCAAAGGACACTTTGGTACTTCTATGCACAAAATTGCAAATAATTCCCACCTATCCTATCAATGTACTTTTTCAAATGACACTTTGGTACTTCTATGCACAAAATTGCAAATATAAGAGGACTACATTAGACGGTGGTTACAAAAAGGTAAGAACTTCAAAGCCATTCCCATTTTATTCCATTGGTACAGGATAATTCCCACCTATCCTATCAATGTACTTTTTCAAAGGACACTTTGGTACTTCTATGCACAAAATTGCAAATATAAGAGCACTGCATTAGACGGTGGTTACAAAAAGGTAAGAACTTCAGAGCCATTCCCATTTTATTCCATTGGTACATTTGGTGCAATAGGAACAGGAAATTATTTGAGGGACAACCATGCTCTTCTATAAAAACTTGTTTCCAGATATATAGTTCTTGGGAAAGTCTAAAAATTTGTTAGAAGCCACCAATTGACTTATCAAAAAGATTACATCCACATGAGGTACACTATCCAGCTGGTTATTTTGATGGGGCATCACAAAACTCTATGTGTGGATACAGTGCCTGACTTATGATCTCACCCTCTTGTCATCCTCTTGTAATTACAAAATTTACTGGAATGGAGGGACTGGAACGAATACAAGGGCAGAATGTTTGGCACTATGGGGCCTATTGTGGTTTGCCAGTCAGTGATATTTGGAAAATTTATGGGTATTTGGGGACTCCAAATTCCTTGTTGACCACATGAATTTGAAATCCTCATTAAATCCGGGCTTGCAATCTCACTGGCTTGAGAGAATATATGCTTTAAAGAGGAATTTCACTTCCATTTCTTTTTGGCATGTCTACAGGGAGAAAAACAATGAAGCTGATCGACTATCAAAAAGAGGATTGGACAGAATATTTGGAGAAATTCATTATGAGTTATCTAACTCAAATGGACCGAGAGCAGTGGAAAAGGTTAATATCATATAATGCTCGATAAGAGACTCATAGTTTTTGCATCAGAACGGACTGGTTTAACCCCTCAAAAGAAATGTGAGTGGGGAATATTGACGTTATGTGTTGTTTTTTTATGTGTTGTTTTTTTGGGGACTCGGGTCATGTCTTTTTTGTATGAACTCAGATATATACTTAATTGCTGCTATGCAAATGGGAAAGAAAACAATGTAAACAGTTATGAGATGGGTATTATTTATTTTTCTGTTATGGTACATCTGGAGGGAAGTCTCCATATTACAGAACATTTGAATGTAATAGTTAAACTTATGGTTCTGAAAGTTCTTGTCCTGATACAATATATAAACCAGAGCATTTTTCATATTGAAAAAAAAAATATGAATCATGAGACTGAGATAAAAGATGCGTGAATATAAATAAATATGTTAATTTTAATTATAGTTTTAAAATTTTAAATTCAAATGGTTAATTCTCTACCAAGTGGGGACAAACTGGAGAATTAAACTGAACCAATGTGTTGTGTTGAGAAGTGACCCAGTACTCTTAAGATGATAAATCATTCTTCATAAGAACCAGAGAACCGAGCTGATGTTGTATCAATGTAATCCCATTGAAAATCATTTGGGGCCCTGTTTCCTCAGACCACCATTGTTGAAGCGCATGAGCTTCCAAAAGATTCATGGGGCCCTTGGGAATAACAAACAATATGATAGCTACACCCTCCATACCAGACTCCTTTAGAATTTCTGGAATTAATTTATCATCAACTTCTAATAACTCAAATTCTGAATCCATTCACCGTAATCAGAGTAATCAAAGTAATAACAATTGATGGAATCGTTACAATTTACATAAAGATGGGGAACCCATTTCTGGATTTTTTTACCCTTTCTAACTGAACGACACACTTTCTCATTATCTAATTGTTTTTCATCATTCCTCTTTCTTTTAAAAGGCATAATAGTGCTAGTCATACCCTTCACCACATTAAACAACATTCCAACCTTGTCTCCAACACATCTGAGAGCCAGGGGCAGTGATACAGAAGGGGGATTGAAGAGACGAGTTTCTATAAATATACCCTCCATTGCTAAGGACCTGCCAACCTGTAAAACCATGCCAGCTCCAAGTGAATGCCCAGCCAGCATCACTTCACTACTCCCATATTTCCCCACTACCCTCCTCACCGCCTCCACTGTCTTGTTACACCTATAGGAGCCACCAAGACTCTTCGTTGTAAAAAGTTTCCAATTATCTTGCACATCAACTCTTATGGTAGGACCTCTCAGTAGGGTTCCTCTGAGGGCTATTATTATCATAGGAGCCTAATATGGCTTCACTACCAGAAGATTACGAAGTGCAGCATTGATGTGCAGCAACTGTTTGAGCATTTTCTCATCATTTACAATGTTCAAAAAAAATATGAACCATTCTTCTATAGGTTGTGCCGAATATAGGCCTCTTTCCTTTCTCGCCACTGGCTATACTATTTGTGGTTCTTTTCTTGAATTCAACTTTGTGAATGTTTCCACCGCTTATTTATAATATTGTTTATGTTGTTCCAGATTATAGGAGCACTTTGGTGAGGTTGGTTTTATAATCTTAGGTTGCTTCATTGCTCCCATATCATCTCATGTCTTATTTCCTCTGTGTTTGCTACGCAAAATTTTGTCACTATCTTTGTACTCCTTGTTCCTAGATCCTGGAGAACCCTTACAGTGGTCCTTGTGTACTTTTCCCATCATGGAATCATGCCTTTGACTCCCATTTAGTCTGATTACCAAACTCTCTTTTGTTCATTTATGGAGTAGCTCCCTAATAACCGACCTTTATGGAGCAGCACAACCTTTCTGTGTCTCACCCGCACTAATGGTCCATCCTTGGCCTGTGACAAGCGTCGATCAGCGCTAGTATGAAGCTAATACTCACCCCAATATACTTCTGGAAGATTTTTTTTAAATGGAAACGAATCTTTGTGATCCAGAAGCTTCAAGGGTGGAGAGCTAGATATTTATTGCTGAAGATATGGTTGAGCTTCTCCCTTTGGGCCTCTTGTTCCTACAAAAGAGGAAACACCAAAGGAGATAAGCCAGTTTCCCACCTTAAGTTGATCCATGTCCCCTCCTCCATCACTATAAAATGGACAGCCTCCCATGCCTCTACTAGTTAGAGTTAGAACAGATATAGAGGAGAAGAACAATAGAGAGAGTTTTTGCTATAGGCATCGAAGGAGAGAATTGAGACCTTTTGGCCTTCTCACACTGAGTTGAAAAGAGTGCTTTGGCGATGTGCCTGGATCTGGACCCATTGAAGGAGAGCTTCAACATCAAGGCGCATGTTGTAACTCATCTTCTTATAATAATATGATACAATTGATTCTTACTTTTTGTTCTTGTTTATGATTCATGATAAGATTTCTAGTATTCCTTGATCAACTAGATAGATTTTTTATGTTATATGCATGTTGTCCTTTCACGTTTCTTATTGTTTGATCACTTTTGTGGGTAATTGAATGTTGGAGAAAGCGGGGATCAAACTAGGAAGAGCAAAGGATAAAAAGGACTTGGGCGAGGAGCAACATCGCAGCATCAGATTGTGGTAGGCCATCTCCGTCGATCTATGTTCATCTATGATCTAGGAAAAAAGGTGTTAGATTGTTCCCTTTGTTGCTAGACCCACCCTAGGGCTAGAGGTATCGTATATGTCCGTAGAGGGGATTTACCTACATAACAAATTGGCAACCCTACTCGAGATTCATTGCCTTTAGTATTTCTTCCACTCTTAGAGTTTTCAATTTTTCATTTATTTTTTGTTTAATGTCCATCTCCCTTTGTTTATGGATTTTGTGACTGCTTACAATCATTCATCTCTCTTTTGAAGTGATAATCTTGGTTTTTAGTCTTTGGTCATTTTCCTTGATCAGTGTTGTTCTTTCTCTAACAGATGTGCTTTTCTGCTTCCAATGCGAGGTGCAGCCTCACAGGTGGCTGCACCGATTTCTGTGTGGATTGTTTTAGGATTTCCTTTTATTGCTTTCCAGTGTGTCTTTTCCTTCTAGGCTCCCTTCTCTATTCAATTTTTCTCTTGCTATATTATGTTCAAAGACTTGATTGTCTCATTCAGTTCATTTTTTCTCTCATTTCTTTCGAACTGTGCATCCTCTTAATCCCCAGGTTTCTAGGTGTTTCGATTCATTTGATTGAGTGCATGCCTTGTTGGATTCTAGACCTATTGTTGAGTCAGTTTTGTCATATAAATCCAACCTTTTGATTTGGTTTTTTGGTTTTTTGGTTGATTTCTCTGATTAAGGTTTTCAAGTGTCCATCCCATGTGCATTTGATTTTCTCATCTCCGTCACAATCATAGATCACGTTGCTTGTTTTCAACTGAAGGATGTTTTTCTTTGTGTGTTAGCTAGTGTGAAAAGCGAAGAGTCTTTGTTTTGAGCAAGTGATTCAGAATCTCTTAAGTGTTTCGAATCTTTGAGTTTTGTAGCATTTGGAGGAATTAATTTGGGATACTCAAAACAAGTGTTCTTGTTCTTCCATTTTGTGTCTTTTTGCATTTCATTCATACAAAGAAAAGAAAATCATGCATTCATTTTTTTCTACCTCAAAATTTGTGTTTCATCGAAAATGCATTAGATCAGTTGAATTCAGAAACCATTTTTTGAGTTTCATCATTGAACTTAGGTTACATTGTTTAAGGATTGAAATTTGAAAACGTGCATTGAGTGCATTTCTTATCCATCAAAAGAAAAATATTTTTGCATAGATTACATTGCATGGTACACATCTTTGAATATTTGGTTTTGGATTGGGGTAGTATGAGTGATCTAGTTCAAAAAAGCTTCGTTTGTTGCATTATTGTTTGTTGCATCCCTATTTGAAACTCTTCCCTAAACTAGATAGTCTTCATCGAATTGAAATAATTATTTTCTCATGTTAATTGCATCATAGGTGTTCAGGTGAAAATCGTTTTAAGCCTTGTAATTGAAACTGTAATCAAGATAAATTTTAAAACAAACCTCAATTAACATAAGGAGAATTTGGAACCTAACGCAAAACATTTAGAGGTATAGGCTAGAGACGTGTTCTGACATCATTAAATGTAGGAGTTGTCGTTAGCGGTCTGCGTTACAACCCAAAGGTGATATCCCATCCCACATATGGAAGTATATTGATGTATGATAAGTATATTTGGGATGCGCTCATCGAACAGTTACACATTAGACAACACTAATATAGACTGGACTCTCATGTACTGTCGCGTATATTTTGGGAGACACCACTAGGTTGAAACATGCCATAGGTAACCAAGTTAGGCACCTTGTAGACATGATAAATCGAACACAAAATTTGGGGATATTGGTTTTCATACATTAAGTCCTCGGTAAACTTATTTTCCAAGGTGTATATTACAGTTCATGGATATCTGGTAATCCATTATGCCTAGTTTACCCCTTTTTGGTTTATTTGTGTTTAATTTTTAAAATTTATTGTCCACGATACATTTTACCCGTGCTCATCTCCTTAGAAGATCTTAGGTTGAGATTAATGGCAACAGTTCCCAAGTTTACCAACAAGGAATCCCCTTAGATGGGAATCCTGGTCCTTTTCCTTCTTTTGGAAATGTTGGGGCTCCTTATATGGTAACGTTGTCCCTCCTGGGATTAACCATTGGTCTGTCGGTTTGGTTATTTTTTACTCCAATGGTTTGGTTATTTCAATTAATAATATAATTTTTTGTTATTTAAAATATATTTTTAAATGCAAAAATAAATTTAAAATCTGAAAAATCTTTAAAGTATTAATATTATGTGGATTAAACAACTTAAACTTAAATTTTTAAAAATTTCTGCTGAATTTTAGTCTAAATTAACTAGCAAAAATATAGTGAAAAAAAGACATTCAATAATAAAATTTTATATTTATTAGAAATACATGTCTTATTTTCACAATATATATATAAAATAACCCCATCAACCTTGAAAATCATTTTCACTTTCTTTAAGTCAGTCACTGCATATTTTTCAAATGCCTATTATATCTCAATAAGTGTAAGGTAGGGGTCCTTATCACCCATTATGTATATGAATTCAAAATCTGTGTAGGCCTTAACCCACGCAATATCAACTTCCACATCTTCTAGTCTCCCGATGGGTATGATGTAGTATTAATTCGTCATGCGCAACTGTATAGGAGAAAATACCAGCTTAGGTTTCCCCAACGCTTCCCAAGTTTTTCTTGGCAGTATGTTAATATCTGCGCCCAGATCCAGCATGGTATCTCTTATCTGAACCCTGCGATTTTTGCATCATTCATGAACTCGTTCCCTGTTTGTCTCTTGTTTCTTTGGTCTCTTCTTAAGTTCCTTTGTGGAATATTAGCAGAGATTGTGTTGTCATGACCTACCCCTTCCTTAATGACTGATTTCAAAATTTCTCGCAACAGTTTCAGAATTTTCTCATCATTTACAATGTTCTAAAACAATATGAACCATTCTTCTATAGGTTGTGCCGAATATAGGCCTCTTTCCTTTCCCACCACTGGCTATATTATTTGTGGTTCTTTTCTTGAATTCAACTTTGTGAATGTTTCCACCACTTATTTATAATATTGTTTATGTTGTTCCAGATTATAGGAGCGCTTTGGTGAGGTTGGTTTTATAATATTAGGTTGCGTCATTGCTCCCGCATCATCTCATGTCTTATTTCCTCTGTATGTTTGTTACGCAACATTTTGTCACTATCTCTATACACCTTGTTCCCAAATCCTGGAGAACCCTTACAGTGGTCCTTGCGTACTTTTCTCATCGTGGAATCATGCCTTTGACTCCCATTTAGTCTGAATACCAAACTCTATTTTGATCATTTATTGAGTAGCTCCCTAATAACCGACCTTTATGGAGCATCGCAACCTTTCTGTGTCTCACCCGTGCTGATGGTCCATCCTTGGCCTGTGATGAGCTCCGATGAGCGCTAGTATGAAGCTAATACTCGCCCTAATCTACACACTGAGTTGAAAAGAGTGCTTTGGAGACGTGCCTGGATCTAGACCCGTTGAAGGAGAGCTTCAACATCAAGGCGCATGTTGTAACTCCTCTTCTTAATAATATGATACAAGTGATTCTTACTTTTTGTTCTTGTTTATTATTCATGATAAGATTTCTAGTATTCCTTGATCAACTAGATAGATTTTTTATGTTATATGCATGTTTTCCTTTCACATTTCTTGTTGTTTGGTCACTTGCGCAGGTAATTGAATGTTGGAGACAGCGGGGATCAAACTAGGAAAAGCAAAGGATCAAAAAGACTTGGGCGAGGAGCAACATCACAGCATCAAATTGTGGTAGGCCATCTCTGTCGATCTATGTTCATCTATGATCTAGGAAAGTAGGTGTTAGATTGTTCCCTTTGTTGTGAGACCCACCCTAGGGCTAGGGGAGTAGTCTCTGTTCATAGAGAAGATTTACCTACATAAAAAATTGGCGACCCTACTCGGGAGTCATTTCCTTTAGTCTTTCTTCCACTCTTTGAGTTTTCAATTTTTATTTTATTTTTTGTTTAATGTCCATCTCCCTTTGTTTATGAATTTTGTGACTGGTTACAGTCATTCATCTCTCTTTTGAAGTGATAAGCTTGGTTTTGTTTAAGTAAACCATTTAGCCTTCGGTCGTTTTCCTTGATAAGCGTTGTTCCTTCTCTGACAAACGCATTGATCAGCATTGAATGCTTTAACGCAGAAGTGCTTTTCTACTTCCAGCGTGAGGTGCAGCCTCACAGGTGCGTTGATTTCTGTGTGGATTTTTTTAGGATTTCCTTTTATTGCTTGCCAGTGTGTCTTGTCCTTCTAGGCTCCCTTCTCTATTCAATTCTTCTCTTTCTATACTCTGTTCAACGACTTGATTGTCTCATTCAGTTCATTTTTGGTCTTGTTTCTTTCAAATTGTGAATCCTCTTCATCCCAGCGTTTCTAGATGTTTCGATTCATTTGATTGATTGCATGCCTTGTTAGATTCCATACATGTTGTTGAGTCACTCTTGTCATCTAAATCCAACCTTTTGATTTGGTTTTTTGGTTTTTTGGTTTTTTGGTTTTTTGGTTGGTTTCTCTGATTAGGGTTTTCAAGTGTCCATCTCATGTGCATTTGATTCTCTCATCTTCGTCACAATCATAGATCACATTGCTTGTTTTCAACTGAAGGATGTTTTTCTTTGTGTGTTAGCTACTGTGAAAAGAGAAGAGTCTTTGTTTTGAGCAAGTGATTCAAAATCTCCTAAGTGTTTCAACTCTTTGAGTTTTGTATCATTTGGAGGAATTAATTTGGGATACTCAAAACAAGTGTTTGTGTTCTTCCATTTTGTGTGTTTTCGCATTTTATTCATACAAAGAAAATAAAATCATGCATTCATTTATTTTTTACCTCAAAATTTGTGTTTCATCGAAAATGCATTAGATTAGTTGAATTCAGAAATCATTTTTTGAGTTTCATCATTGAACTTAGGTTACATTGTTTAAGGATTGAAAGTTGAAAATGTGCATTTAGTGCATTTCCTATCCATAAAAAGAAAAATGCTTTTTGCATATATTACATTGCATGGTACACATCTTTGAATATTTCGTTTTGGATTGTTGTAGTGTGAGTGATCTAGTTCGGAAAAGCTTCGTTTGTTTCATTATTGTTTGTTGCATCCCTATTTGAAACTCTTCCCTAAACTAGATATTCTTCATCAAATTGGAATAATTATTTTCTTATGTTAATTGCATCATACATGTTCAGGTGAAAATAGTTTTAAGCCTTGAAATTGAAACTGTAATCAAGATAAACTTTAAAACAAACCTCAATTAACATAAGGAGAATTTGGAACCTAACGTAAAACATTTAGAGGTCTAGGCTAGAGACGTGTTCTGACGTCGTTAAATGTAGGAGTTGTCGCTAGCGGTCTTCGTTACAACCTAAAGGTGATATCCCATCCCACATATGGAAGTATATTGATGTATGATAAGTATATTTGGGATGCGCTCATCGAACGGTTGCGCATTAGACAACACTACTACAGACTGGATTCCCATGTACCATCGTGTATATTTTGGGAGACACCATTAGGATGAAAACATTCCATAGGTAACTGATTCAAGCACCTTGTAGACGTGATAAATTGAACACAAAATTTCGGGGAGATTGGTTGTCGTACGTTAAGTCCTAGGTAAACTTATTTTTCAAGGTGTCTATTGCAATTCACGGATATCTGGTAATCCATTATGCCTAGTTTACCTCTTTTTGGTTTATTTGTGTTTAATTTTTAAAATTTATTGTCCACGATACATTTTACCCATGTTCATCTCCTTATAAGATCTTAGGTTGAGATTAATGGAAACATTTCCCGAGTTTACCAACCAAGGAATCCCCTCATATGGGAATCCTGGTCCTTCTCCTTCTTTTGGAAATGTTGGGGCTCCTTATATGGCAATGTTGTCGCTTTCAGGATTAACCATTGGTTTGTCAGTTTGGTTATTTTTTACCCCAATGGTTTTGAACGTCCAAACAAATTCTCAACCAAGTTCTCCTCCACCTGAACCATGTTGACCCCATGCTAATCTTAAGTTTGACCCCTCACCTTCTTCGCCCATTTCTTCACCTCGTTCTTCTTCTTCTTCGCCTAGTGAAATTTTGGCTTATAGTAACTAGGTGGATAAGAAGAAGAAGAAGAATAAGTCGAAGAAGAAGAAAGAAACTAATCAAGGGGGGGAATCAACAACCATTGCTACCAATGAGACTAACACTGAAAAACCTCCCAATTCATCCCGCAAAGTCAAATTCCCTTGTAATCTATGTAAGGGTGAAAACCTTCTTATAAATTTCCCTGGCATTCCCAAGGTGTTAGAAGTGTGGTTTTTTGGCCCAAATCGGCCATTGTCATCAGCCTCTGGAGATCATGTTGGTGATGAACCTTCAACTAGAGATTATAAGACTCATAAGAAACATGGTAAGGTCAAATTTCCATGTAATTTATGTGAAGGGAACCATCCCATTCACCTTTGTCCTTATCTAGATGAATCCTCCAAAGTGTTGGATACCATTTCAGCCTCTGATTCTTGTCTTCCAATTGGTTATCAAATTTTTTTTTGATTCCTTCGCTAGTTGATCAAGTGATTGATCGAGATACATTTCTAGTCAATTCCACTCTCTTTGAAATTCAATCTCGTGAGTCTTTTCTCGACCAAACATTGGTCAAGAAAAAGGTTTACCTAATCCCACCTACGGTTCATCAGGTCTTTTCTGTAAAGATTCGATCTCATACCACTTAGGTTCTCTTTGTTTCCTCAGATTCCTCGGGATCGGAGGGAGATCCTCCCATTCCCACGGTCCAGCAGAGTGATCCTCCGGCTCCCATTCTCGCATTCCAGGAGGGTGATCCCCTACTCCCGTAATGCAAGGAGATAGTTTTCCCATGCCGATGACACCCCCGCCATGTATTTTAGTTGCTTCCTTTAATTGGAGTCGACTGATAGGATATCGTCTTCCTTCTTACGTGCCTTTTGAGATCACAGTACAGGCCTATAATCTGGCCGTACTTAGCACGATTATAGATGAAGGTGCATTTGTTAGTATTTTGTCTTCAACTACTTGGCAAGATTTCGGTTCTCCGCGGCTTGTGTATTTACCCAGAATCTGTTGGATTTTAAGAAAGGAACTAGTCAATCGTTAGGGGTCATTCCGAGGTTGCCGATTACCTTGGGAGGAAATATTGTCTATATAGAGATGATGGTTGTCCAAGGCCCCTTGGATTTTAACTTACTCCTGGGGCGTGACTATACTAATTTCATGGGAGTGCTTGCCTCTTTCCTCTTTCGTGTGCTCTTCTTTCCACATCAAGGTTGAATTGTGACCATTGATAAAATTTCATTCATTGGTCCTAATATGACAACTAGTCTACCATCATCCCTTAATGGTCCTTCCAGTGGTGTCGTCCCTGCCACAGGTTAATTATGTGTCCACCTGCTCATTGCCCACATCCAGTGATAATTTCGTCGTGTACCGTGTACTTGGGGCATTGAATCCCAATTTCCATAGTGTTGTTCTCCCATCAAATGAGAACCTCTTGGAAGCCATGACCTCTTATATGTCATGATTATCCCTTCGGAGTAGAGTTCCTTTTCTTGTGTCAAGCTCCTTAAAAAATGAAACAAGTTCTATGGAGCACAGTTATTTTTCTTGTGTCAAGCTACTTAAAATTAGAGCAAAGTTATCTACAAATATGATGACTCAACCCCAATTCTTAAAATTTTTATGGCCTCTGTTATCTATAAATATGATAATTATTTAGTGTTTATTTTCTTTTATCCTGGTAAAAACGTTGTCTATTAATGAGTAGGTGTTGAAGATGGACCATATCTATATATATATATATATATATATATATATATATATATATATATATATATATATATATATATATATATATATATATATATATATATATATATATGATTCCAAACGTTACGTCATATACAAAATTTGATAATGCGATGGATTAAGAAAAGTAGAGTAAAATTTTATATTTTCATAGAATGTCTTAGTTTAATTTATAGGGTATATAAAAAATTTGATGATGCGATGGATTAAGAAAAGTAGAGTAAAATTTTATATTTTATAGAATGGTTAACTTTAATTTAAGGGTAAATTGACAATAAAATTTCAATTAATAATATGATTTTTTGTTATTTAAAATATATTTTTGAATGCATAAATAAATTTAAAATCTAAAAAAACCTTTGAAGCATTAATATTATACGAATTAAACAACTTAAACTTAAATTTTTAAAAATTTCTGCTGAATTTTAGTATAAATTAACCAGCAAAAATATAGTGAAAAAAAGACATTCATTAATAAAATTTTATATTCATTAGAAATACATGTCTTATTTTCATAGTATATATATAAACTAACCCCATAAACCTTGAAAATCATTTGCTCTTTCTTTAAGTCAATCACTGCATATTTTTCAAATGCCTAGTCTATCTCAAGAAGTGTAAGGTAGGGGTCCCTATCACCCATTATGTATATGACTTCAAAATCTGTGTAGGCCTTAACCCATGCAATATCAACTTCCACCTCTTCTAGTCTCCTGATAGGTATGATGTAGTATTGACTCATCATGTGCAACTGTATAGGAGAAAATGCCAGCTTAGGTTTCCCCAACGCTTCCCAAGTTTTTCTTGGCAATATGTTAACATCTGCACCAAGATCCAACATGGTATCTCTTATCTAGAACCCTGCGATTTTTGCATCAATCATGAACTCCTTCCATGTTTGTCTCTTGTTTATTTGGTCTCTTCTTGAGTGCCTTTGTGGAAGATTAGAAGAGATTGTGTTGTCGTGACCTACCCCTTCCTTAATGACCGATTTCAAAATTTCCCACAATTGTTTGAGAATTTTCTAATCATTTACAATGTTAAAAAACAATATGAACCATTATTCTATAGGTTGTGTTGAATATAGGCCTTTTTCCTTTCTCTCCACTAGCTATACTATATGTGGTTCTTTGTTTGAATTCAACTTTGTGAATTTTTCCACCGACTATTTATAATATTGTTTATGTTGTTACAGATTATATGAGTGCTTTGGTGAGGTTGGTTTTATAATCTTAGGTTGCTTCGTTGCTCCCGCATCATCTCATGTATTATTTCATCTGTGTATCTGTTACGCAACATTTTTTCACTGTATCTGTACTCCCTGTTCACATATCCTGGATAACCCTTACAGTGGTCCCTGTGTACTTTTCTCATCATGGAATCATGCCTTTGACTCCCATTTAGTCTAAATACCAAACTCTCTTTTGATCATTTATGGAGTAGCTCCCTAATAACCGACCTTTATGGAGCAGCGCAACCTTTCTGTGTCTCACCCGAGCTGATGGTCCATCCTTGGCCTATAACAAGCACTGAACAATGCTAGTATGAAGCTCATACTCTCCTCGATCTATTTCTGGAAGTTTCTTTTAAATGGAAACAAAGCTTTGTGATATAGAAGCTGAAGGTGGAGAGCTGGATATTTATTGATGAAGATATGGTCGAGCTTCTCCCTTTGGGCCTCTTGTTCCTAAAAAATAGGAACCACCCAAGGAGATAAGCCAGTTTCCCACCTTAAGTGAATCCATGTCCCCTCCTCCATCACTATAAAATGGACATCCTCCCATGCCTCTGCTAGTTAGAGTTAGAATAGATATAGAGGAGAAGAACAATAGAGAGATTTTTTGCTATAGGCATCGAAGGAGAGAGTTGAGACATTTTGGCCTTCTCACACTAAGTTCAAAAGAGTGCTTTGGAGACGTGCCTCGATCTGGACCCGTTGAAGGATAGCTTCAAAATCAAGGTGCATGTTGTAACTCCTCTTATTATAATAATATGATACAACTGATTCTTACTTTATGTTCTTGTCTATGATTCATGATAAGATTTCTAGTATTCCTTGATCAACTAGATAGATTTTTTATGTTATATGCATGTTGTCCTTTCATGTTTCTCGATCACTTGTGTAGGTAATTGAATGTTGGAGATAGCGGGGATCAAACTAGGAAGGGAAAAGGATCAAAAGGAGTTGGGCAAGGAGCAACATTGTAGCATCAAATCGTGGTAGGTCATATTCCTCAATCTATGTTCATCTATGATCTAGGAAAGTAGGGGTTAGATTGTTCCCTTTGTTGCTAGACCCACCCTAGGGCTAGAGGGATCGTCTCTGTCTGTAGAGAGGATTTACCTACATAAAAAAATTGCAACCCTACTGGGGAGTCATTTCCTTTAGTCTTTCTTCCACTCTTTGAGTTTTCCATTTTTCATTTATTTTTTGTCTAATGTCCATCTCCCTATTTTTATGGCTTTTGTGACTACTTACATTCATCTCTCTTTTGATGTGATAAGCCTGGTTTTGTTTAAGTAAACCCTTTAGTCTTTGGTCATTTTCCTTGATCAGCGTTGTTCTTTCTTTGACAAACGCATTGATCAGTGTTGAATGCTTTAACACAAAAGTTCTTTTATGCTTCTAGTGTGAGGTGCAGCCTCACAGGTGCATCGATTTCTATGTGTTGAGATTCAACAAGATGATGAGCTTAGTGAAAATTAAGAACCTTCACTAAGTGGGGACCGCAGGCTATTTTAGGTGTATGTCTATTTTTAGACATGGTGAGCATATTCTATAAGTTGTAGGATGCTATTAGTAGATGGTTGATCAAATGTGAAAAGTAGATGAAATTATATTTTTATAATATTGGACGAAGTCTATTTATAGATCGTCAATCTAAAAATAGGTGCATGTCAATTATTATTAGCCCTTAATAAGAATCCGATAATAAATATCAACTTATTCTCTTGGAGCACTTTATTTCAGTGAACAGATTTGGCAAATCAGTGAGCTGAAGGAATTACGTAATTCCTAGGGTGGTTGGTGATTCATGCAAGGAGGACTCAGTTAGAACTAAAGTGACAAAGTTATGACAGAGTTGGAAGAGTAGCTACAATAGTTTTTATTTAGTTTAACTCAATTAAGTGAGTTAAACTCAGTTGAGCTAGTTGTATCTAGTCTAACTGAATGATACACTAGTGAGAGTTTAGTGAATTAATCATTTAATTAATTCATAACTAGAGACTCACTTGCAACTGAACAAATACAACATTTACCTACTTGCATGTCAGTTCCAGTGGAGACCCAGTGGAGAGATAAGTGAAAGGGTGAGATGGACTATCTGTTGGTCAACTATAGTGATGCATTCAATGCATCTAACACACATTGGAAATGCCAATGAGGATTGCGTAGTCAAGGCAAGGCCAATTCGAATTAATTCAGGGGTATTCTTTAATAGGGATTGCACAGTGGAGGCAGACTGTCAAGAGGAAAGAAATTGGTACATAGATATGCAAAATTTCTGCATGACAGTGTGTAATGATTGTTGATTGTACTGAGAGCTTGATGTACTAAGCCTTGTATGATATTATTACATGATTCCATTGATATACATAAAATATGATAGTTGGGGTTTTTAGCTTTAATCTTTCCCGTTAAACAACTTTGTTTATGTGCGATTGATTTTCTTCATGAGTTTTGCAATTGGATATTTAATTTCCACAAAGAATTAAGTGGAAGGATTCTAGATTATGTATTTAACATAAGATTAAATTTTTAGATCATGAGGATCTGGTAATACTATCAGTATTAATAAATTTCTACAATGTGTGGATTTTTTTAGGGTTTCCTTCTATCTCTTGCCAGTGTGTCTTATCCTTCTAGGCTCCCTTCTCTGTTCAATTTTTCTCTTGCTATCTTCTGTTCAACGACTTGATTGTCTCATTCAGTTCACTTTTGGTCTCCTTTCTTTCGAACTATGCATCCTCTTCATCCCAGGGTTTCTAGGTGTTTCAATTCGTTTGATTGATTGCATGCCTCATTGGATTCCAGACCCATTGTTAAGTCAGTCTTTTCATCTAACTCCAACCTTTTGATTCGGTTTTTTGGTTTTTTCGATTGGTTTCTCTGATAGGGTTTTCAAGTGTCCATCCCATGTGCATTTTATTCTCTCATCTCCGTCACAATCATAGATCATATTTCTTGTTTTCAACTGAAGGGTGTTTTTCTTTGTGTGTTAGCCAGTGTGAAAAGCGAAGAGTCTTCCTTTTGAGCAAGTGATTCAAAATCTCTTAAGTGTTTCGACTTTGAGTTTTGTAGCATTTGGAGGAATTAATTTGGGATACTCAAAACAAGTGTTTTTGTTCTTCCATTTTGTGTCTTTTTGCATTTTATTCATACAAAGAAAAGAAAATCATGCATTCATTTAGTTTTTACCTCAAAATTTGTGTTTCATCGAAAATGCATTAGATCAGTTGCATTCAGAAATCATTTTTTGAGTTTCATCATTTAACTTAGGTTACATTGTTTAAGGATTGAAAGTTGAAAATGTGCCTTGAGTGCATTTCTTATCCATCAAAAGAAAAATAGTTTTTCATAGATTACATTGCATGGTATACATCTTTGAATATTTGGTTTTGGATTGGGGTAGTGTGAGTGATCTAGTTCGGAAAAGCTTCGTTTGTTTCATTATTGTTTGTTGCATCCCTATTTGAAACTCTTCCCTAAACTAGATAGTCTTCATCGAATTAAAATAATTATTTTCTCATGTTAGTTGCATCATACGTGTTCAGGTGAAAATTTCTTTAAGCCTTGAAATTGAAATTGTAATCAAGATAAACTTTCAAAAAAACCTCAATTAACCTAAGGACCATTTGGAACCTAATGCAAAAAATTTAGAGGTCTAGGCTAGAGACGTGTTCTAACGTTGTTAAACGTAGGAGTTGTCGCTAGAAATATGTGTTACAACCCGGAGGTGATATCCTGTCCCACGTATGGAAGTATATTGATGTATGATAAGTATATTTGGGATGCGCTCATCGAATTGTTATACATTAGACAACACTACTACAAATTGGACTGCCACGTACCACCGCGTATATTTTGAGAGACACCACTAGGTTGAAAACATGTCATAGGTAACCAAGTCAGGCACCTTGTAGACTTGATACATCAAACACAACATTCGAGGAGATTGGTTGTCGTATGTTAAGTCCTTGGTAAACTTATTTTCTAAGGTGTATATTGCAGTTCACGGATACTTGGTAATCCATTATGCCTAGTCTACCCCTTTTTGGTTTATTTGTGTTTAATTTTTAAAATTTATTGTCCACGATACATTTTACTCGTGCTCATCTCCTTAGCAGATCTTAGGTTGAGATTAATGGCAACAGTTCCCGAGTTTACCAACCAAGGAATCCCCTCATATGGGAATCCTAGTCCTTTTCCTTCTTTTGAAAATGTTGGGGCTCCTTATATGGCAACTTTTTCCCTCCCTGGATTAACCATTGGTTTGTCGGTTTGGTTGTTTTTGACCCCAGTGGTTTTGAACGTCCAAAATGCTTCTCAACCAATTTCTCCTCCACCTGAACCATGTTGACCCCATGTTAAACTTAAGTTTGACCCCTCGCCTTCTTCGCCCATTTCATCACCTTCTTCGCCTGGTGAAAGTTTGGATTCTAGTAACCAGGTGGCTAAGAAGAAGAAATAGAAGAAGGAAAATAAGTGGGGGGGGGGATTAGCGGCCATTGCTACTAATGAGACTAATACTGAGAAACCTCACATTTCATCTCACAAATTCAAATTCCCTTGTAAGCTATGTAAGGGTGAAAACCTTGTTAGAAATTTCCCTGGCAATCCCAAGGTGTTAGAAGTGTGGTCTGTTGGCCCAAATCAACCATTGTCGTCAACCTCTGGAGATCATGCTGGTGATGAACCTTCAAATAGAGATTATAAGACTCATAAGAAACATGGTAAGATCAAATTTTCATGTAAGTTATCTGAAGGGAACCATCCCATTCACCTTTGTCCTTATCTAGATAAATCCTCTAAAGTGTTGGATACCCTTTCGGCCTCTGAGTCTTGTCTTCCAGTTGGTTACCAAAATTTTTTTAGATTCCTTCGCTAGTTGATCAAGTGATTGATCGAGATACATCTCTGGTCAATTCCGCTCTCTCTAAAATTCAATATCGTGAGTCCGTTCTCAACTAACCATTGGTCGAGGAAAAATTCGACCTGATCCCACCTATGGTTCATCAGGTATTTTCTGTAAAGATTCGATCTCATACCACTCAAGTTCTCGTTGTTTCCTCAGATTCCTTGGGATCAGAGGGATATCCTCCCATTCCCACGATCCAAGAGGGTGATCCTCCATCTCCCATTCCCGCAGTCCAGGAGGGTGATCCCTTGCTCCTGTAATGCAAGGGGATAGTTTTCCCATTCCGATGGCACCCCCTCCATGTAGTTTAGTCGATTCCTTTAATTAGAGTCGACTGGCAAGATATTGTCTTCCTTTTTACATGCCTTTTGAGATCACAGTACAGGCCTATAATGTAGTCGTACCTAATAGGATTATAGATGAAGGTGCATTTATTATTATTTTGCCTTCAACTACTTGGAAATATTTCGATTCTCTACAGCTTGTGTCTGTTACCCAGAATCTTTTGGATTTTAACAGAGGAAACAGTCAACCTTAGGGATCCTCCCGAAGTTTCCTATTACCTTGGGAGGAAATATTGTCTATATAGACATGATGGTTGTCCAAGGCCGATTGGATTTTAACTTACTCCTAGGGTGTGACTATACTTATGTCATGGGAGTTTTTTTCTCTTCCCTCTTTTGTGTGCTCTTCTTTCCACATGAAGGTTGAATTGTGACCATTGATCAACTTTCATTCATTGGTCCTAATATGACACCTAGTCTACCATCATCCCTTAATGGTCCTTATATGCCAGTGGTGTCTTCCCCGCCACAGGTTAATTATGTGGCCACCTGTTTATTGCCCATGTCCAGTGATAGTGCCGTCATGTACCATGTAATGGGGGCATTGAATCCCAATTTCCAAAGGGTTGTTCTCCCATTAGATGAGAACCTCTTGGAAGCCATGACCTATTATATATCATTATCATCCCTTCGGAGTAGAGTTCCTTTTCTTGTGTCAAGCTCCTTAAAAAATGAAACAAGCTCTTTGAAGCAGAGTTCATTTTCTTGTGCCAAGCTCTTTAAAACATGAAAAAAGGTGTCATGAGGATAGTTCTTTTACTGTGTCAACCTCGATAAAAAATAAAACAAATCCCCTTTCAATTTGCATCTTTGATTAGATCTCATAAAATCCAAGTCAAGTCTTTCACTTGATCTCACAAATGAACCTTCATTCCATCCACCTATCAGTAACCTAAAGTCTACTCAGGTGAATGATCTAAAGTTGGGGGGAATGTACCTCGATTTGAGTCACTATGATGGGGGCATGCAAATTTATTCCAAGCATAGTTTGTCTTTGTTTCAATCTTGTGAAAAAATGAAACCAATTTCCAAGCATATTTTTCCATGTTTTCAAGCTTGTGTAAAAATGAAACCATTCTAATCTTAGCTCTTGTGATTCCCATCATCTTCCTGAATTCTTTCAAGGTATAATTTGTGTGCCAACTTAGTGAAGGCCTACAGATTGGCCAAGTCGTGATCATCAAATTTGATTTCATGGAGCCTTCCAAAAGATTCGCTAATTATGGGGACCTCACTTGCGGTCAGTGGCATCTACAGGTAAGTGATCAAGCCGTCGAGGTTCTTCGACATGCACATTGAGGGCTTGCGCGGCCGCATGAAAGGAGGTAACCAATTGATTGGTTCTGCGGTCTGAGCCTCTTCCCGAGCAACACACGCCTGGGGTGTCACTCATGGGGATTTTACATTTATCGAGGAAGTACGGGGCTTCCCTGTGCTTTTTCCTTTCCCTTCTTCATGATTGGGCTTGGCGTGGAGATAATTTCTTAGGCCTCGGACTCAATCTCAACCACTTCCTCGGTTTCTGGCTCTGTGAAGGTCGCTGGTGCTAAGGATTTGGCAGGATTCGCAGCCGTCATTCTGGCGCGAAAGAAAAAATTGGGATTGCTACTGTCAAAGGAAGTAGGTTGCTCAGACATGAAAGGGACACTATAGGCGCAGAAATACTTAAAGCACAAATTTTTCAAGGACAAACATGCCAAGTACAATCTATTCAAGCAATACGAAACCCTTGTCTGATCTATCCTACCATTTTTATAGCTTTTGTGATCGCCCAACAGTAGGGTATACTTCACTTGGAACTTACCATCATGAAAATGGTAAAAAATCTCCAGAAATTGCCTCATTAAATGTCGGTTGTCGGCTCCTTCCAATGGTAAATTTTTCTTTTTACCCAATTTGACTGTTCCAAAGGCTAGTTTTTGCACCCCTGGTGCGCTCAACACACCCTTGCACTCCTAGCGCATCCCTGCACTTTTAGCATACCTCCTGCACTCCCAGTGCGCCTGCTACATTCTTAGTCTATTCCTGCGCCTCCTGCGCACCCCCCTCAGCTTCTAATCCTGCGACTGCCTCTTGTGCGTAACATGGTACCTACGGCGCTTACTTCCTTGGTGGGTCTGCCCCCCTTTATATAGCTACTCCAGCCATATAGTCATTTGGTCTGATATGGTTTGAGTCGACTGCCATTGATATAGCTAGGTAGCATATTGCCACATAGGGTAGCTAACTGAACAACTCCGCAATCCACGATTTCCTTAACTTTATAGTGTCCAAGCCGGTGTTTTCGGAACTTTCCTGGGTGTTTCGCCAACTGGCTATCATAAAGGAGCACTAAATCACCTTCTGCAAAGGACTTTTGTCAGATATTTTGCTCATGACATGCCTTATCCCGTGCCTTCTGAACATGCTGATGGAAGTTAGCAATAAAACGGTCTTCCTCTAAAGCCACACACTGCGCTAAACACTCCTCCATGATATCAAGCTTTGCCATATTCGTAAAGGCTACGATGCGCAGACTAGGAACAATATATTCCGTGGGAATAATGTCCTCCTTGCCATAAACCATCCTAAATGGTGTTTTCCCTATCAAATTTTTACAGGTGGTTTGATAGGCCCAAAGAACAGACGAGATGCACATGTCCCAATGGCTGAAATCAGCATTATAGACCTTAGTTAGTGCATTCTCCAAGACTTTATTGAATGCTTCAACTGCTTTGTTTGCTTGAGGATGATAAGGAGTGATTTTTGCATGATGGATCTAGAATTCTTCTGGCAATGCTTGTATTGTCTCATTAACAAAATGTGTACCTCTATCACTCATCAAGATTTTTGGACACCCAAAGCTGGTTAGAATCTGCTCGAAGATGAAGTGCACAACAGTATCTGCAATGCAATCCTTTACCGCTTATGCTTCGGCCCACCTGGTTACATAGTGAGTGGTAGTTATGATGTAGCACACACCTGTCTTTTTTTCGGGTGGGTTGATAGGTCCCACAAAATCGATGACCCATTTTCCAAAGGCTTGCAAGGCCATTTTTGGTTGAAGGGGCATTTCATCTCTACACGATGGCCTTCCTATCCGTTGGCATGTATCGCAGGCTTTACAATAGTCGTGAGAGTTAGTATGCATGGTAGGCCACCATAGGCCTGCTCTTAAGATATTTTGCATCATTGCTTTCCCTGCGTAGTGATCTCCTACTACCCCGTCGTGGGCTTCTGCCAAGATATCATGTCGTTCATGCTCCAGGATGTACCTGCGCAACACTTCATCTTCTCCCATCTTATGTATATGTCCTGCAATGATGGTAAAATCCATAGCGCGGGCTTTTTCTTTTGTTGCACCGAATACTCCATAAGTGCCATGCCTGTAGTCAAGAACTGAATGATGTCAGCGAAGTGCGTATCAACTACCTTAATAGAAAATAGCTATGTGTCAGGAAATCCTCCTTCCAGGTTGGTCGGTTCCTCGCCGCTCTCAATTCTGGACAAGTGATATGGCCCAACATTCAACTTTCCTAATTTAACAATGATTTCAAAGTCATATTCCTGGAACAACAGAAGCAATCGGTAGATTTTCCCCCCAAAATAGGCTTATTCACCAGGTACTTCAAATCCGAATGATCTGTGAACATTTTGAAGTGACCCCCTAACATATAATGCCGATACTTCTGTAATGCATAAACCATGGCCAATCCTCCCCACTTCATGGTGGCAAAGTTGCGCCCCGCACCAGAGAGTTTTAGACTAGAAAATGCAACTGTGTGATCAATGTCTCCATCTCCAAGCTATGTAAGGACCGCTCCAAGGGAAATTCCTAAAGCATCAACGTGAACATGAAATACCTTCACCCAATCAAGAAAAATAAGGATAAGTGCAGATACCATCTTTTCCTTGAGTAGCTCAAAGATTTTTTGACACTTGTCATCCCAAAAAAATGAAATGTCCTTCTTCAGAAGCTTTTCCATAGGTGTCATGATCAGTGTGTATCCTCGAATGAACTTTCAATAGTAGCCTATATTTCCAAGGATTGAATGCAGTTGTTTCTCGGTTGTAGGTGCTGCCAGATTGATGATTACTACAACTTTCGTAGGGTCAACCATCAGCCCCTGTCGGGAAACTATATGTCCAAGAAGGATTCTGAAAGGTACGCATAAGATACATTTCTTTATATTCAAGGAGATTTGGTGCTTTCTACAGGCATCCAACATCATGCGCAAGTTAGAAACGTGCGCCTTTACTAAGCCAAAGACAGTCTAGTCATCAAAGTACACCTCTATAAATTTGTGGATGAACTCTTTGAACACTGTGACAACCACGCATGAGAAGATAGCAGGGGAATTCTTGAGTCCAAACAGCATGGTTGTATACTGGAATGATCCCTATTCAGTCGCAAACGTAGTTTTTCTACGATATTTTGGTGTGATTATGATCTGATGGTATCCTAAGAACCAGTCAGTGAACGAATACGCTTCTTGGCCTCCTACACTATCCAGGATCTCATCTGAGAATGGTGTCAGAAAGGGATCATGTATGCAAGCGCATTCAACGTGCGTAAGTCCACATAGATTTGGATTTCCCCCTTCGTCTTCTTTTCCTGAACCACCATCGGACTTACCCAATCTGACTGCTCGACCGATTCGATAATACCTGCGGCGAGCATTTTATCGATTTCATCACTAATCTTTTGTTTATACTTAGGGTTCAGCCGATAAGGCTTCTTCTTTATAGGGCGCACATCCAGTTTTAGCATGATGCGCATAACCCCTAGGTCCCCTGTGATCCCCTTGAGCTCCAAAAACTTTTTTGGGAATAAGTCTTGATATTCTGTGAGAAATTCAGCAAATTTTCTTACAGTGTCATCATCCCAGTAGTCCCCAATTTTAGCCAACTTAGGCTACTTGTTTGTGCCAATATTAACTTCTCGCAGCTTCATAGGCTTCGTCACGCCCACCGTTTGTAGTAGGGGTCCTGCAACTGTGCGTTCACCCTCTAACTTAGGGATCAAGACATTGCGGGGATCCTTGTCACGTTCTTCTATGGTCATGTTGTGGCAATTGACAATATCCTGCATCTACGTCTCCCATGTTGGTGTCCCAGAGGCTGCGTCAAGGCTAGATTCACCAAATACAAAGGTGTCTATATCCTGCAGAGCTTCGTCAAGCACCTCCGAGCCCCCTGTCAATCAGAATATTCCTATGAATTCATCCTTAAAAGTTTCCTAGTGGCGGGTGCACTGATGTAGCTCTGCATCCAAGTACCATGCAGTGGGAATTGGTCCCAACACCTGAATAAACAAGTGAACCCATTCCTCTGTAGTCCGGTCATACCATTTCTCCATCCATGTGAATAAGTGTTCACGCGGACCCCTTGGGCCAAGAAATGTTTTGACGCACATGTCGATCGAAGGTTCAAATCGCAAGATCATCATGTCCCGGCATTCCTCCTAGTCTTGGAACACCTCCTTATGTGTATCCCACCATCTTGCATGTGTTGCGTGCATGGCTAGATTAAGGGCCTATAACCTTCGTTTTCTTGGAACCTCAGCTTCAAATGCTTGCAAAAAGTATTTTATACTACCGGAACCATCAAAGTAGTGCAGTTCTCCTACCTCTGAGGATATGCAGCGGAAGTCCCTTGTGATTCGTAGGCAGAGACATCATGTAGCCAGTTTTTCCTCCTAGTCTTGGAACACCTCCTTATGTGTGTCCCACCATCTTGCAAGTGTTGCACGCATAGCTAGATTAAGGGCCCATAACCTTCGTTCTCTTGGAACCTCAGCTTCAAATTCTTGCAAAAAATCTTTTATACTATCGGAACCATCAAATTAGGGCAGTTCTCTTACCTCTGAGGATATGCAGCAAAAAACCCTTGTGATTCGTGGCACAGAGACATCATGTAGCCGGTTTTTCCAATTTTATATTTCTCCGTCAGAGTCAGAGGAGCATTTGCTATATTTTTCCCAGCAAAGCACACCATCGGCTGTAGGATTGATCCAGTATTCGTCCCTCGTAGCTAACTTATAGATGCGATCCACCTCCTCTTCCTCATGCACTAGCTCTGTATACCTTTCTCCTTCTGCGGGGTATAGTGGTACTATCACCGGTGTTCCTTCAATTTCAAACACCATGCTTCTCTTCTTCAAATTGATAATACCGCCCATATCTATGGCCTAGTCCAATCCTAGGAATGCAGGATAGGGGTCTGCATCTTCTACAATCTAAATGATTTCAAAGTCAGCCCGGACCTTAGCTCCTGTGATATCTAACACGATCTTTGATAATCTCCCCAACGGTATGATCTTTTGTTGATTGGCCATGCGCAGCTGGATAGTGGACCATTCCAACTTAGGTTCTCCCATTCGCTGCCAAGTTTTTTTAAGGTAGTAAGTTCACATCTGATCCTAGGTCTAGAATAACCTGATCCATCTCATAATCACCAATCTGCGCTGTAAACTGCATCTCCCTACCAATGCATCTCTTATGCTTATATAGTTTGTGCACATCCTTAACTTCCATGGATGGGGTTGTTCTTTCTGCGCAACTGTTGATTAAAGCTTGGAGGCTTCCTACGACCCTCTGGTGAAGCAAAAGCTTCATACATGCCTACAGGAATGGTTTAACTTCCTCATCTGCTTTGAGGTTCATAGAGGCTTGAGGGTTAGATGCCACAGCCTTAGCGGAGTCTTGACGAGCTGCAACAAATTTTTCCTTCTCCTTTTGTAAGTCCAAACCTTATTGTTTAGTGGTTGCTTTACAGATAAGAGGCTCTTCCCCAGCCTTCTCAGCAGGTCCTCCAGTGGCCATGCCACTGCGTGTTATCACATTAATGCTCGGCCCCTCGTCTCGAGGTTCTGCCTTAACTCTTTGTATATTTTACGTAGGTGTCTGCTTCTTTTCATGTATCTTGGTTATCAGAATCGAGTAGTCTTCCATCACATGGTCCAGCTATCTGTACTTTCTGCAGGATTGCCTTGTTGGGTTTGTGCAATCCCTTGAAAAGTGGCCCACCTCCCCGCAGTTATAGTAAATCAGTTGTCCTCTACCCCTACCTGCGCTTCCACCTCGGCCCCCTTCCCTACCCCTAGCTTGGGATCCACCTATGCCCGAGAGGGATCTTGGTGAGGATGGATCCGACTATAATCTATATAGGTTTCCTCGATCGATCATCAGATTCTATGTCCGATAGTTTTTTTCATCATGTCCTACAAATCTGTAGAACCTGCACCATTGTTGATTTATTTCTGGGACATATGCGGCAAGGAGGGGGCAGTGGTTGGTATCGTGCAGCCCAGCAATGTGACAATCATCGCACCACAACACCGGCCAACTTGGTTCTGCAGCTTCCCTAGGATGCAACGGGCTAGGTCCCCCAGCCTGCATGTAGTCTGCTAGCATAGGACAGTTATCCTTGGTGTGGCCATTCACCCTGCATCGTATGCACCATATTTCAGGGATAGCCTCTATTCCTCACTCCTTCCGCAGATTCTAGATCTCCATGTGCATTGCTTCTATCTGGCCTTATATTTGTTGTAGTCCTAACTGGGTATCATCTATTGGCACAACTTCCAGCTTCATAGTAATCTCCAAGGCCCTTTCCTACGATTCAATGGCCTAATGTCCCATTGACACGTGTAGGTGGGGCAACAACATAGCAATGAACCACTCCATGTGCTGCCTATCATCATACAGAAATCATTCTTCTCTAATTACCTTATTTAGTTGTTGTTCGGCTTCCCATACAGACTCAGACGGTCCTTTCTTGAAATCTTTTAGATCATTCACTATCTAAGAGTAGGACTTAGGCTTCTTGAATTGTTGTTTCAAGTCATTCTTAATCTCTTCAATGGTTGCATTCGCATGTTGGTCGATGTATTCCATATACCAATCTAAGGCTCTTCCTTCAAAGGTAAGGGATAGCTATGCCTATTTCATGGCATTACTAGCCACATTCTGCACAGTCCATACCGATCCTGCGACAAACCAAAACTGATCCATGTCTTCATCCCCTACGCCCTTGAAGGTAGGTAGCTTCATGTGCAAGGCCATCTCATCTTCTGGTGGGGGTGGGGGTACGGGTGAGTTCTTACCCCTGTGCTAGCTCAACGGTGATGTAGTTGGAGGTCCTTGCATAGCCGAATCCCTTGTTGGAATATAGACATATCTATCTCCTTCTTGGTTAGTTCTCTAATACTTACCACTGCGCATTGTACCCTTGCTTTGATCGGAGCTCATTCACTCTGTATGGCTACATAAACTTTTTTTCTTGCACAATAAGATCTTAATCAGTAATGGCAAAATTTTCAGAAACTTAGCCTGGAAACCCTTGAAGAACCTCCACTCTGCCTCTAAATAGGACACAAATTGGTCGATTGAAAATTCCATCACAAATCCTCCTATCACACTGTCCACCCAGTGATCTACCATTCAAGTGATGGTGTTATTAGTCTTTTCTAATTGCTGGATCAACTCTGGGGTCCGTTGTGTGATCCGTTCATCTTTCCAACACTTCTGAAAATCTACAAGCCTTGCAAGCCACTCCTGTAGCTCGGTCGCAAATGTCACAAAGAAAATTTTGTAGATCTCTGTAAAAATTTACTTATTCTTCCACTTCTCTACGGTAAACTTCACACTGTGATTCTCTTTCACCGTGAATTCCTGAACTTTATTTTCAAACCACTCATCGATTTATTTATTCTCAAGTTTCCAATATGTTCTTGTCATTACCCAATCTCTCTCTCAAAATTCTCCTGGTCCCAGCAACGGAACCATTCGTTGGCTCGAGGGGTCCTGACCCAGGTTCAGAGGTTAAGGTTTTCCAACAAACCCCTATACTACTGGCCCTTTCGACAGTGACCTTCTTGTGCAGGCCAAAGTCTCACCCGAAGCAGTATGGGAGGGTGTTGGAACCAAGTTTCCGCACCTTGAGAGAGACTAGGTAAGTCAAGCAAGTCTGCGTTCCCAGCCTATCGAGTTCACATTTAACAGATCTAGTCACAGGCTTATATAACGGAGCTATTATCAGGCACAAATCCAGTAATTACCTACGCATCCACGTGTGTAATACAAATCTATCAGCGCAGCAAACTATAATCGCAACAATTAACAGATCACAAATTTATATAACAGAAACATAGATACTTTCGCAGCTATCAAACAGATACTTTCGTAACTTAATCATATAGCCCAAGTTCGCATTAATCATAAATAAATAGATCCAAATAACATCATATGTCCAACAGTACTTCACATATATATTAATACCAAAATCTTCTTACAATTTCAAGATATCGCATGCACACACAGTCAGCAGGGTCCGCACATAGCAGGACTGAGGATCTCCGCACACACAGCTAGTAGGATTCCACCCAAACAACCCGACTACAGATCTAACAATTCATGCTTAGCATCAACCTCAATTCTTTTCTACCTTAAGACTCACAAAAGGTTCATCTATTTATACCAATTTAGCCTACACATACAATGGTCCGCAAACCATAGTTTGCGGACTCTTGGTCTACCCTTGACCCATTACAATGCATTCGGGGCTTTTACCCACCCCAAAACCCCTGCGTTAGACTAAATATTACCAAAAATATACAAAAATGGACAAAATTCGTAGCTTTAGGAGACCCTGTTCCAACATAAGGAGTATGTTCCTATTCTATAGGAGCTGGCTAACTATGTTCCTAGTTTTTTGTGTGGTTGAGATATTCTCTAAACCAACTTATTGTGTGTCCAAGATAGTTTCCCTATCTTGAGACAACTCTTCTTGTATATATGTAATCTTATTTTATTAATATAATATATCATACATGCTCAGTTTTTATCTTGGTATCAAAGTCCGTTTGGGCCTAGCCTTGGCCCCTCCTGGGCTAAGGAAAATAAGTGAGTGTATTTGTACTGTTTTAGTATTTTTTTGTCCATCAAGAGTTGCGATGATTGTGAGAAATCTGTTAGAGGAAGTGTGGTGTTGATCTCAAGCCTGGCTGAAGTTGGCTCTGCTGGAATTGTGAGCGTTGTGACTCTATATGGAGCTCTAGAGCTCGAGCGCAAGAGGAGGCAACCACATTTCTTGAGAGCTATAGAAAATTATAGTGGAGTAAAGATTTTAAGCCTATGTGTGGCTTAATCATCGAGGGCGACTCAATCTCGTCGCTGAGTATTGATCAGTCGCAGTGAACCCAACATGAATTGAGGATCTATCTGTGGAGATGTGAAAGCATCCACTGTGAGGTCAGAATAGAGTTGTTGATTCTCTAAGAGGAAGAGAGCTACACCTTGTTGGGAGATCAAGTCACAGTATCCAATTGAATTGGTGTTTTCCGGCTTAAGAGTTTCACATGAACTGTGAACTGGTGCAGAGAGAGCATACAACGTCGAGATATATCCTTTTGTGTGTGGAATGAGTGTGTAACATTAAAAGGGGAAAACATTTATTCAACTAGCCATATTTTAGTGGTCAATTTTCGAAAGGAAACATGTACGTTAAATATGTATGAGTTTGTTGAAATCTAATGACTAGGGAACCTGGCTTCATTGGATCTCGTTTAGAATATCGATTGATGGAATCTGGCAACAATGAGGTGATTGCAGATTGAAAAGGTCTTCGACATATTTCTAAAGCTATTTTCCGATGGTAGTATCAGGTTCGAGTCTCGTCCGGGTGATATCGGGATTGCTGATTTTTCTTCTTGTGGTGGTTTCCATGGGTGCCATGGCCATCGACAATGGCATGCTGAACTAGATGCCAACTAGTTGAAAAAAATGTAATTCTTGTTGTGATATTTTTTTTGACCAACTATTTTCACACATTTGTGTCCTTGTTGGAATTTTCCATTCCAAAAATAGACAAACTTATTTGCAAGAATGATTAACAGTGAAAATGGCATCAAAGGATAGTGGTTGGAGCTACATCAGAGATTGGAGGATGATGGACAATCGAGTTTGTGTGTGTTAGTGTGAGTTTTTGGGATAGACTCACTAGCATGTTGTATTATGAGTCACATATTTTAATTGTAAGCAAGTCTAGGATGGTTTTGCAGTGGTCTTCGTAGAATATGTACCTGGTAACCCCAAGAGTTTGAGTTGTGTTGTAAGCCATGTAAAGGCATGTGTATCCTCGAGAAGTTCGTGGTAATCTCAAAATCACTTTGTAATTGCAGGTTTGTGGTCAGCCAGAAACCACTTTGCAGTGTTGGTTTGTGGTAAGCTGGAAACCAAATGTGAGAGTGAAATGGAAAAGGATACATGTTGGCATGGTTGAGGGTGAGCCAAGAAAACCATGGGCATGATTGAGTCAGGTCTATGAGTTGAGCCCTAGTGGCTACAGAGCCTTCGTGGCTACAGTGCCCCAATGCACATAGGAGCCTTAGTGCTCACAACAGAGTATAGGTGGTCTGTAAAAACACCTTACTAACAGGAAAAACTTGGTTTCTGACAGGTCTCGGTTTACTGAGCATAAAGAGGTCAGCACTTATTTGGGGGGATTTGCAGGTACAAGTAGATGTATGCGGTGATAATGGTTGACAAAACCATGTATGCAAAGGACACCCTACGAGACTAGTGATTGCAGCGGTTGGCACCCATGCATTCGGGTGGGATGGTTGCTTCTTTATATAGACGATGACATATCATTTTGTTATGTTTGACCACAACTAGATTGATATTGAGACAAGTAGTGATTAAGGGGGTGTGTTGGAAAATGTAATTCATACAATTCATACTAGTCTCAGTTGTGACTTTCTATGTAAGGAGTTTGTTCCTATTCTATAAGAATTGGCTAACTATATTCCTAGTTTGATGTGTGGCTGAGATATTCTTTCAACCAACTTATTGTGTGTCCAAAATAGTTTCCATATCTTAAGACAACTCTTCTTATATATATGTAATTTTATTTAATTAATAAAAAAGAATGTGCATGCTCACTTTTTATCTAAATATAGTTTAGGATATTGGTCCCACTAAATAAAGTAAAATATAAGAATCTGAAAACAATTTTTTTCCAAATATGTAATTAATTTTCAAAGATGTGTTAATAAGATCCATGTTATTTCAGTGTGTGCAGAATTTTGGGAAAATCACATTTTTGTAGATTCAAAGCGAGAAGAAAATAACCCTGTTTTCACATTTTGTAAAGAGAAACATGTTTCGCGGATTTCATTGAGGTATACATGATAATTAGAGCTTCACATCGGGGACGCAAAAGCACCATACGAGATGATCATGATAACGGTGTATGGATGGGTTGTAACTCCAACCAAAATTTGAACTATTCATGCATTTAATGAAATAAATGAATTTTTTTTATAAATGTGTTTTTTTTTAATAATGATTATTGCTTTCTGGAATAGAAATTTTATTTAAGATTATATAATAAAAATAAAATAAAATAAATAATAAAGAAAAATATAGTTTTAAACAATAATATATTAAAAATATTATTATTTCAATTTTTTGTTTTTTTTTTAACACTTAATAATCATTAATGAAAATCTGCACTTGAGATTTAAAAATAGTATATTCATGGTCTAGACAGAGATGTTGTAGCATGGGTAATGGGCTACGTCACCAACACATCCATGGCCATTATTCTTAATGGATTTGTCACAAAGTTTTTTCACCCGAGCAGAGGGCTTCGTTAGGGATGCCCCCTTTCCCCCTTTTATTTATCTTGATGATGGACGCTTTGAGCATAAAGATCAAAAGGGAAACTAAACTGGAAATTTTTAGAGGTATTGATATTGGTACAAGAAATGTGGCATCTCACAGTTTATTTGTAGACGACATACTAATTTTTGGCATGCTACAGAGAACAAGTTGGGAAGCACTTCAAGGCATTTCACATTGTTTTTGTGTAGCTACAGGAATGATTACAAGTGAAGGAAAGTCATGTTTATTTTACTCAGCTGGAGAGGGAAGGAACTATAACGAATTATCATCTGTGTTCAATTTAAATAAGGCCCCATTGAAGGATGGTTTGACATATCTGGGTTTCAATATGAAAGCCTTGAACTACACCACTAAGGACTGGAAATGGCTTATCAGCAAATATAAAAAAAAACTAAATGTATGGTCAGCTAAATGGTTATCCAGGGGTGGTAGATTGATTCTGATGCGGGTTGTTTTTCAACAATACACTATTTATTGGGCACACCTTTACATTATCCCAAACAAGATCTTGAATGAAATAAAAAAATATTATGGCTAGATTCATTTGGGGCGGGGGCGAGACGAAAGATCTATACACTTATCAAGGTGGGAAAGTATTGCAATTCCAAAAGAAAAAGGGGGTGGAGAATTCTTGATGTGCTTGAAAAATCTCTCATCATCATATCACTGTGGAGATGCTTTCATTTAAAAGGCACATGGCAGGAGATAATTAAGCATAAATACCTTGGACAAGAGGTAATGGAGGATCTAGTCATCTCGAGATGGAAGGAAGGCAGTAACAGATCAAAAATATGGAAGAGCTTTGGAAAAATATGGACTTTAATAAATGAAAATCTGAGGTGGCACTTTGGGAATGGACACAAAATCCTCATTGGTTGTTGACATATGCTGGTGATTGAAAACCACCATAATTTAAATGACGATCTTGTGCATGTATTAAATCAAAGGGGTTTCTTCTATTTGCACCAAATTATTGATGAATGGGATCATGAGGCACCAAGATGGAAAACTTTAACAACTTTGGGTCTGAATGGGAGGTGGAAAATGGAATGGACCAGGTTCACAAACTCTATAAGATCTTTAGGACTCATAAGGAAAAATGCGGGAGATAGACGAACATGGGGAGGTATATCAACAAATGAAGGGCTAAAAGCAAAGGAAATATATACCACATTGATAAACACAAAGTTGAATCATAAACCGGATAGCTGGTTCAACGATTATGGAAGGTCAAATTACAAGTGAAAATAATCATCTTTATATGGCTAGTTTGGAAGGATAATAATCTAACATGGAAAAACCTGCAAAGAAAAGGTTGGTAGGGTGCAGGCTTGTGCATTTTATGTGGTGAAGAGTTAGAGGAAAATTCCCACCTATTCTATCAATGTGATTTTTCAAAGGACACTTTGGTACTTCTATGCACAATATTGCAAATACAATCCCTAGAATATAGGACAATGGAGGATTGCATTAGATGGTGTTTACAAAGAGGTAAGAACTTCAGAGCCATTCCCATTTTATTCCATTGGTACATTCAGTGCAATAGGAACGGGAAATTATTTGAGGGACAACCATGATTTTCTATAAAAATTTGTTTCCAGATATATAGTTCTTGGGAAAGTCTAAAAATTTGTCAGAAGCCACAAATTGACTTATCAAAAAGATTACACCCACATGAGGTACACTATCCAACTGGTTATTTTGATGGGGCATCACAAAATTCTATGTGTGGATACGGTGCCTGGCTTATGATCTCACCCTCTTTTCATCCTCTTGTAATTATAAAATTGACTAGAATGGAGGGACTGGAACGAATACGAGGGCGGAATGTTTGGAACTCTGGGCCTATTGTGGTTTGTCAATCGGTTATATTTGGAAAAGTTATGGGTATTTGGGGACTCCAAAATCCTTATTGACCACATGAACTTGAAATCCTCATTAAATCCGGGCTTGCTATCTCACTGGCTTGAGAGAATATATGTTTTAAAGAGGACTTTCACTTCCATTTCTTTTTGTCATGTCTACAGGGAGAAAAACAATGAAGCTAATCGACTATCAAAAAGAGGATTGGACAAAATATTTGGAGAAATGCATTGAGTTATCTAACTCAAATGGACCGGGAGCAGTGGGGAAGGTTAATTTCATATAATGCTTGGTAAGATCCTCATATTTTTTGCATTGGAACGGACTGGTCTAACCCCTCAAGAAGAAATGTGAGTGGGGAATATTGACGTTATGTGCTGTTTTTTTAGGGACTCGGGTCGTGTCGTTTTTGTATGAACTCAGATATATACTTAATTTATGTTGTGCAGATGGGAAAGAAAACAATCTAAACAGTTATGATATGGGTATTATTTCTTTTTCTTTTATGGTACATCTGGAGGGAAGCCTCCATTTTACAGAACATTTGAATGTAATAGTTAAACTTGTGGTTTTGAAAGTTCTTGTCCTGGTACAATATATAAACCGAACCAGAGTGTTTTTTCATATTGAAAAAAAAAATATGAATCATGAGATTGAGATAAAATATGTGTGAATATAAACAAATATGTTAATTTTAATTATAGTTTTAAATTTTTAAATTCAAATGGTTAATTCTCTACCAGGTGGGGATAAACTGGAGAATTAAATTGAACCAATGTGCTGCGTTGAGAAGTGAACCAATACTCTTAAGATGATAAATCATTCTTCATATGAACCAAAGAACCGAGCTGGTGTTGTATCAATGTACTCCCATTGAAAATCATCTGGGGCTCTGTTTCCTCAGACCACCATTGTTGAAGCGCATGAGCTTCCAAAAGATTCATGGGTCCCTTGGGAATAACAAACAATTTCATAGCTACACCCTCCATACCAGAGTCCTCTAGCATTTCCGGAATTAATTTATCATCAACTTCTAATAACTCAAAATTCTGAATCCATTCACTGTAATCAGAGTAATCAGAGTAGTAACAACTAATGGAATCATTACAGTTTACATAAAGATGGGGAACCCATTTCTAGATTTTTTTACCCTTACTAACTGAACGACACACTTTCTCATTATTTGACTATTTTTCATCATTCCTCTTTCTTTTAAAAGGTATAATAGCGCTAGTCATACCCTTTACCACATTAAACAACATTCCAACCTTGTCCCCAACACATCTGAGAGCCAGGGGTAGTGATACAGAAGGGGGATTGAAGAGATGGGTTTCTACAAATATACCCTCCATTGCTAAGGACCTGCCAACCTGCAAAACCACGCCAGCTCCAAGTGAATGCCCAGCCAGCATCACTACACTGCTCCCATATTTCCCCATTGCTCTCATTAAGGGAATTTTGAGGTCTAAAATGGGCCTCCTAAGGAAAATGTACAATCAAAATTCACTTTATGAGAACCAATCACATTTTAGGGGATGACATCATCCCTAATGGTTGAGGTGGAATTGCTTGAGTTAAAGGTACTTACTTGTCACATTCTCAAAGGTGGACAAAAACTCATGGTTAACCATGGTAGTGCTCTAAGTACTTTTAAAGTCAAAGTAAAGTATTCATAATTAATGTCATTTCACACTTTTTGAATATAAATATGTTATTGTATTTAACATTTCTTTAAAGAAACAATACATACCCCTATACATTTATTATATTATATTATATTATATTAATTCTATATAGCATATTAATTACATGTTATTATGCAATTTAAATAATATAATCTTTAATTAATAGCATATAATATAATTAAGAATTTATAAATTTATATTTATATTTTATTTTAAGTTATTTAAGTACAAAGGACAAATGCATTAGTTGTTCAATGATAATGGCTTTTTCTTGAAAAGCTCTTTCTTATTTATAGTCACATGAATACAATTTTTATATTAAGTTTATTTTGGTACAAATTTTGAATTGAATTTAACTATGTTTACATGGATTGTGGTGCAACAAGTGAATTGCAAATTCATAAATATTATTTTATTGGTTTAGCTATTATTTTATTATTTCCTTAGGAGGCCCATTTTAGACCTCAAAATTCCCCTAATGCCTCACCGCCTCCACTTTCTTGTTACACCTATAGGAGCCTGATGTCGGGGTACCCTACTAAACCCACATTATCCACTCTTAAGGCTGCATATAAAATGCACCTCCAATTTTAACTCCAATACAATTCTCAGTCTAGGCAATCCAACATTCTATTCTCTGAACTAGAAATTTAAATAAATAAATGCAGAAGCTTTAATATCTCAAATCTGAGATTTGAGATATTAATTCAAAGTTCTTATGGTTATAAACCCCATCAACAAGATAACCCAGATTATTCTTCTCTTGCGGAAGCTCACTGTTCAATCAAGGTTATAAAAAGCCACGATGCATATAATATGCCCTTTTATTAAAAACCAACTATATAAGCTTCATATGCATAGTTCCAACCCTTGGCTATAAAACCGAGCTAATATTCATATTTTAAAATTCCACACACTTAATAAATTCTCATTACCCAAGGTTATTTAATCTTCACATGAAGATTTCTTTACCTCCTCAAGATCCACACTCCTATGGTTCAAACCTACCATAATTCCCTACCATTTAGTTTTATTTCTAAAACCCAAACTTTATAATTAAACCCCAAGGCTTATCCAAACCTTTGAACCACATGGGAATTTACATTTAAAATCTCGAACTTGGTTAATCAATACCAATGTATATAGATGTTATGCATTCTAACATCAACAACTATTACATGAATCTTCACGGCATTAAATTAAAATGCCAGCGCCAATAACATTCGGGCCCACATGTAAAATATTTAATAACCACTTATCAATGCAAATAATGTCAGCCATACCTTCGTTAACCATCACGCCCATCCAACGGCTGTAAGTCTATCGCAATACCATTCAATAATCCAACGATAGTCACGCGTCCAAATTGCACGGAGTTTATTTCTCCAAATTCACGCGATATAAATGGTTTTCAAAAACCACTCAACGCCACACGTCCATCATCTAACGATATCGTGTTTTTTTTAACAAAACAACTTACCATCTATAAATTATGTGAATACCATCGGTGGTTTCTTAAGACCGCTTCATGGTTCCGCTCCCTTCTTCATGGTTCCTCTGCTAACCCTGTTCAAACAATTATCGAATTGTTTGACTGCTTTGTGATTTTGATTGATCCATTTTCTCCCAAATTCAATTTCTTCGGTTCCGTTCAACTTGAGGTTCGAATAGCTCAATTTCGAATGCGAATTTCTCACAGTTTCTTGAATAGTACTTCGTCTTGTTATCCCTACAAACTCTTCGGCTCTCCTCATGGTATTCAATCAAGGAATAGAATTCTTTTACTACATTTATGTGTTTCTATAATCATTATAAACACATTAACCCTGAACGTGAATTAAAAACCTCACTCTGTCTATACAGAGAATTTCTCTTTGACTTCCTACATAGAATCCTTATAAAGGTTCTGCCCCTTTTACAATAGATTTCATTTATCCATAAATAACTCAAACGCACAGAACTTCAATTCATATATTTACGCTCATTCAATAAACATCAGAACATCGACATGAATTTTGATTTCTTCAATGACACACAGAGTACATTTAACCCCCAATTACAGAGTTATTCATACATTGTTCATACAATTTCTTATTGAAATTCAAAGCCTACCACACAGAGTTAAATCAATTAATACTGGAACAATTCATTTCACATATATAAATGAGTTCACTTAAAAAACTTCTGGTCCTCGACGAGATCTTCAATCATTGGCCCTTCTACAACCTACTCTGTCTCTCTAGCTCTCTAGGTCTACTTAATGCCTTTTAGGCTTATCTATGCAAAACCTACTAATGAATCGATTCAGCTTCTTTGACAGCTCAAAAAAACTCTTGAAGTTCCTCAAAGTCCTAAATTTTAGCCTAAATCTGAGCTGTCTCTTCATATTCCCAGCTAATCAGCTTCTCTCATGTTCTCCAGCCAATTGGGAACATTTACAATTTCTCTCCATATTTAATTAAAATTACTCAAATATTAATAATTACATAAGAAAGCAAAAATAAAGGACCCCCCTATGTCTATCTACATACAAAGTATTTTCTTGAGCCTAATGCCCCTGCATCAGACTCCCAAGGTTAAAATTATTCATGATCTCCTGATCATGTGCTTTCATCCTTTGTCTTCCCAGATCCCAAACTTTGTTCTGCAACTAATCATCTGCTGCAACATTCTTCTTCTACACTTCTCCAGGCTTCCATATTTTATGTTGCATCTTCTCGCTTGCTATGCTTTCACAGTCTGTGACTGTCTTTCTCTTGCTGCTGCTTCTGCTTCTTTATTGTCTTGCGGCTATATTTTTCTGAGACACCTTCTCCATCAGCTTTCTTATCAATTCAATTTCCCTGTCTAATATGTCTTCTGACTGCTGGATACTGCTTCCTCTTGATTTCCAAACTTCTAATTCTGCTTCTACTTGTTGAACTCTTACGCTAGCTCTAGCTCCAGCTCCAGCTTTAACTTGTTGAGCTCTCATGCTTACTTGCTGAGCTTTTACTTGCTCAGTCCTTATTTCCACCTTTGCTGCCACCCTAACATCCATACCCTCTTGTTTTCTGCAACAGTACAACTCTTCCTAATTGTCATCCATGACAATTTCTTCATTCTCTAACTTCAGCAATTCTCTAGACTGGTATTTAAATTTCCAGTCACTGTCATCATCTCTTTTCTTCTCCTGGACCAAACATTCCTTAGTCCTTCCATCAATACCTGCAATCATAAAAAAAACACCAAAATTATAAAATATTTGTGTCTCTTCCTCCTCTGGCAACACTTCAAATTACTGCTCTGACATTTCCTCCAGCAACATTTCAATTTGTTGCTCTGTTATTTCTTCCAGCAACACTTCAATCTGCTGCTCTGTCATCAGCACATCAGTATACTGATCCTAATCCTTCAAACAATTTTCGATACTGTCAGCTAGCCTCTCTTCTACATCATCCTTCTCAAGGATGTCTTCCTTCTCTAGAACACTTAACTCATGCCACAAATTTTTCATCTCATCTAAGAAACTCTCTGTGCAATCTTCACTACCTTCACAAGTCAAGTTTCCTGCCACCACCACCCCTTCAGCTTTCATCAGAATAGAATTCTGATCTTCCAAGCCTGCAATAACTTCAGTCATCTGTCCATCACTCTTCACTTGGCCATTTAACAAAATCAATTTGTCATTATCATCATTAATAACAAATTTATCATCATCAGACAAAACTGTCATGTCTCCATTGAAACAATCTCTTTCACAAAACAAGGAATTTATGAATTCCTTTTGTTGAAGTAATTTAATCTAATCTTTAATCATCATATCTTTCTTGGAAACCTTCAACTTCACTCATTACAATTTCATTACATGAATTGTCTTCTTCAATACCTACATTCACAAAAATCTTGTCAGTTTTAAAACCATAAGACCCCATGGTCTCATTTGATGATTTGATCATCAAATCCTCCTGTTCTTCCAAGCCTTCTATACATTTCATAAATTCTTCAATGGTCCTCTCTTAAATTTCTTTGAGCCGTCCAATTGATTTCTCATTTTCCAACTTTTGGCCATCCTCATAATTTAAATTCCTTTTGCTTCCAATGTATTGAAAAGTAAAACTTTTCCCCAACTGTGTATGGACATTTTCAAAATATCTGATTGTTCCATTTTCTTCCTTTGTGACAACATCAGCAATTTGTCCTCCTCTACATGTTTTTCCTACAAACATACAAAATTTATCAGATGTAAAGTCATTTGACCTCTTGGTCTCGCTTGAAGTTTCAGTCTTCAATTCCTTCTCCAAATACTCAATCATTCTGAGTAATCTCTCTTTCTGTTGAGCATATATCATCTACTCTTTCTTCATCTGTAGCCCATGCCACTTTAATTTCTTCTTCATGAGCCAACCAACTCTCTATCTCTCCTCTATCATCATCTGCAATCTGTTGAATTGTTCCCTGATCTCAGCTACCTCTTTCTTATACTTTTCTCTCTTTAACTGTCTCTACATGCCAGCTATCTTGGAATCCTCTTTCTTCATCTTCATTCTATTGTGGCCTCTCTCAGAACCTCTACAATCTCTGCTATGACTATCAATAGTCATCCTTTCCTCCATGAGTTATTCACTCATAAGCTGCACTAAGCCTCTGCAATAGCAAGCTCTCCTGCTGCCACTTACCTCACCAATCCTTCCCTCCGGATCTGGGATTTTGGCAAGTACTGGTCCCCTATCTGCTGGAACCTTCTGAGCACTCTCTTCTGCTCTCTCTAGGCTTCACTATGCAACTTTCTCAAGAACACATCTATCCTCTTTTCATCCAACCTCTTTTGTGAATTCTCAAGGTTCTGCCACACTCCCTTTTCACTTTAGAAACCTTCACCGGCTTCCATCATCACTGCTTTTCAAAGATGTTATCTTCTTGCTGAGATGCTCCTCAATTATCTGCAATCTACATTTGCAAACAAAATTAAATAGAATCAAAATAATTCACCTTCGGAGTTTGTTCAACACCCACTTGTAATTGCCTCTGCAGTTTCTCCCAATGCTCTGCTACACTGTATGTTGTCCTGTCAGATTTAAATCTGATCACTCTGCCATCACCATCATTATCCCTGTGTTCAGATCTTCAAAACATAACTTGGAAATCTTCAAAACACTTTGCCTTCAATTCAGATTCTGCAAATCTGATTACCTTCACTGCACACCTCTTCAAAACTGAAATCACTCTTAAACAGATTTAAAACTTCAAATTTCCTCACTGTTTCAGTACATATGCATTTCAAAAATTAGCTTTCAAAGAGCTTATCCTGCTCTGATGCCACATGATGTCGGGGTACCCTGCTAAACCCACATTATCCACTCTTAAGGCTGCATATAAAATGCACCTCGAATTTTAACTCCAATACAATTCTCAATCTGGGCAATCCAACATTCTATTCTCTGAACTGGAAATTTAAATAAATAAATGCAGAAGCTTTAATATCTCAAATCTGAGATTTGAGATATTAATTCAAATTTCTTATGGTTATAAACCCCATCAACAAGATAACCCAGATTATTCTTCTCTTGCAGAAGCTCACTGTTCAATCAAGGTTATAAAAAACCCACGATGCATATAATATGCCCTTTTATTAAAACCCAACTATATAAGCTTCATATGCGGAGTTCCAACCCTTGGCTATAAAATCGAGCTAATCTTCATATTTTAACATTCCACACACTTAATAAATTCTCATTACCCAAGGTTATTTAATATTCACATGAAGATTTCTTTACCTCTTCAAGATCCACACTCCTATGGTTCAAACCTACCACAATTCCCTACCATTCAGTTTTATTTCTAAAACCCAGACTTTCTAATTAAACCCCAAGGCTTATCATAACCTTTGAACCACATGGGAATTTACATTTAAAATCTCGAACTTGGTTAATCAATACCAATGTATATAGATGTTATGCATTCTAACATCAACAAATATTACATGAATCTTCATGGCATTAAATTAAAATGCCAGCGCCAATAACATTCGGGCCCACATGTAAAATATTTAATAACCACTTATCAATGAAAATAATGTCGGCCATACCTTTGTTAACCATCATGCCCATGATGGATGTGAATACCATCAGTGGTTTCTTAAGACCAATTCATGGTCCCGCTCCCTTCTTCATGGTTTCGCTTCTAACCCTGTTCAAACAATTATCGAATTGTTTGACTGCTTTGTGATTTTGATCGATCCATTTTCTCCCAGATTCAATTTCTCTGGTTCCGTTCAACTTGAGGTTCGAATAGCCCAATTTCAAATGCGAATTCCTCACAGTTTCTTGAAAAGTACTTCGCCTCTCCTCACGGTATTCAATCAAGGAATAGAATTCTTTTACTACATTTCTGTGTTTATATAATCATTATAAACGCATTAACCCTGAACGTCAATTCAAAACCTCACTCTGTCTTATACAGAGAATTTCTCTTTGACTTCCTACATAGAATCCTTATAAAGGTTCTGCCCCTTTTACGATAGATTTCATTTATCCATCAATAACTCAAACGCACAAAACTTCAATTCATAGACTTACGCTCATTCAATAAACATCAGAACATCGACATGAATGTTAATTTCTTCAATGACACATAGAATACATTTAACCTCTAATTACATAGTTATTCATACATTGTTCATACAATTTCTTATTTAAATTCAAAGCCTACCACACAGAGTTAAATCAATTAATACTGGAACAATTCCTTTCACATGTATAAATTATTTCACTTACAAAACTTCTATTCCTTGACCAGATCTTCAATCATTAGCCCTTCTACAACCTACTATGTCTCTCCAGCTCTCTAGGTCTGCTTAATGCCTTTCAGGCTTATTTATGCAAAACCTACTAATGAATCGATTCATCTTCTTTGACAGCTCAACAAAACTCTTGAAGTTCCTCAAAGTCCTAAATTTTAGCCTAAATCTGAGTTGTCTCTTCATATTCCCAACTAATCAGCTTCTCTCATGTTCTCCATCCAATTGGGAACATTTACAATTTCTCTCCATATTTAATTAAAATCACTCAAATATTAATAATTACATAAGAAAGCAAAAACATGAGACCCCCCTATGTCTATTTACATACAAAGTATTTTATTGAGCCTAATGCCCTTGCATCAAAGCCACCAAGACTCTCCATTGTAAAAAGTTTCCAATCGTCTTTCACATCAACTCTTATGGTAGGACCTCTCAACAAGGTTCCTCTGAGGGTTATTATTATAATAGGAGCCTTATATGGCTTCACTAACAGAAGATCACGAAGTGCAGCACCAATGTCCCATTCAAGCATTGATCCAAATATGGATCTATCCCTCTCATCCACCAATGATTCCAACACTCTGTATTTGAAGAACTGAAACCATTTGAGTGCCAATGTTGCATCCCCCTTTCGGTTTTCCTCCTTTTCCACTTCCAACATATACGCTCCCTGCACAATGCATGCCATCACTTTCTGTTTGTAACTGTCATCAATCCTGTGAACAAAAAACAAACACAAACAATATATTTATAAAAAAAAAACCAAAATTCCGTTAGTGTATATATATGTATTTGGGTGCTAATGTTGATTCTTTTTTAGATTTGGTTGCGTAGATTTTGAAAGAAATTTCTTGCTCAAGAATATATATAGTGATGTTATAGTTGTAAACATCAGTTATCAAATCTAACTTATGATACAATGATTAAGTATAGGGTATATAAAAAATGGCTTAGTTTAATTTATAGGGTATATAAAAAATTTGATGATGCGATGGATTAAGAAAAGTAGAGTAAAATTTCATATTTTATAGAATGGTTATGGTAAATTGATAATAAAATTTTAATTAATAATAAAAAATTTTGTTATTTAAAATATATTTTTGAATGCATAAATAAATTCAAAATCTGAAAAATCCTTAAAGAATTAATATTATACGGATTAAACAACTTAAACTTAAATTTTTAAAAATTTCTGTTGAATTTTAGTCTAAATTAACCAGCAAAAATATAGTGAAAAAAAGACATTCAAAAATAAAATTTTATATTCATTAGAAATACATGTCTTATTTTCACAATATATATATAAACTAACCCCGTCAACCTTGAAAATAATTTTCTCTTTCTTTAAGTCAATCACTGCATATTTTTCAAATGCCTAGTCTATCTCAAGAAGTGTAAGGTAGGGGTCCTTATCACCCATTATGTATATGACTTCAAAATCTATGTAGGCCTTAACCCACGCAATATCAACTTCCACATCTTCTATTCTCTTAATGGGTATGATGCAGTATTGATTCGTCATGCACAATTGTATAGGAGAAAATGCCAGCTTAGGTTTCCCCAATGCTTCCCAAGTTTTTCTTGGCAGTATGTTAACATTTGCGCCCAAATCCAGCATGGTATCTCTTATCTGAACCTTGCGATTTTTGCATCAATCATGAACTCCTTCCCTATTTGTCTCTTGTTTCTTTGGTTTCTTCTTGAGTGCCTTTGTGGAAGATTAGCAAAGATTGTGTTGTCGTTACCTACCCCTTCCTTAATGACCGATTTAAAAATTTCCCGCAACTGTTTGAGAATTTTCTCATCATTTACAATGTTCAAAAACGATATGAACCATTCTTCTATAGGTTGTGCCTAATATAGGCCTCTTTCCTTTCCCGCCACTAGCTATACTATTTGTGGTTCTTTGCTTGAATTCAACTTTGTGAATGTTTCCACCGCTTATTTATAATATTGTTTATGTTGTTCCATATTATAGAAGCGCTTTGGTGATGTTGGTTTTATAATCTTAGGTTGCTTCGTTCTCCCGCATCATCTCATGTCTTATTTCCTCTGTGTGTCTGTTACGCAACATTTTATCACTGTCTCTGTACTCCTTGTCCCCAAATCTTGGAGAACCCTTACAGGGGTCCTTGTATACTTTTCCCATCATGGAATCATGCCTTTGAAACCGATTTAGTCTGATTACCAAACTCTCTTTATAACCAACCTTTATGGAGCAGCGCAACCTTTCTGTGTCTCACCCGCACTGATGGTCCATCCTTGGCCTGTGACGAGCGCTGATCAGTGCTAGTATGAAGCTAATACTCACCCCAGTCTACTTCTGGAAGATTTTTTTAAATTGGAAACGAAGCTTTGTGATCGAGAAGCTTATAGGGTGGAGAGCTGGATATTTATTGATGAAGATATGGTTTAGCTTCTCCCTTTGGGCCTCTTGTTCCTACAAAAGAGGAAACACCAAAGGAGATAAGATAGTTTCCCACCTTAAGTGGATCCATGTCCCCTCCTCCATCACTATAAAATGGACATCCTCCTATGCCTCTGCTAGTTAGAGTTAGAAAAGATATAGAGGATAAGAACAATAGAGATAGTTTTTGCTATAGGCATCGAAGGAGAGAGTTGAGACCTTTTGGCCTTCTCACAATGAGTTGAAAAGAGTGATTTGGAGACGTGCTTGGATCTGGACCTATTGAAGGAGAGATTCAACATCAAGGTGCATGTTGTAACTCCTCTTCTTATAATAATATGATACAATTGATTCTTACTTTCTATTCCTTTTTATGATTCATGATAAGATTTCTAGTATTCCTTGATCAACTAGATAGATTGTTTATGTTATATGCATGTTGTCCTTTCACATTTCTTGTTGTTTGATCACTTGTGCAGGTAATTGAATGTTGGAGACAGCGGGGATCAAACTAGGAAGAGCAAAGGATCAAACGGACTTGGGCGAGGAGCAACATCACAGCATCAGATTGTGGTAGGCCATCTCCGTCGATCTATGTTCATCTATGATCTAGGAAATTATGTGTTAGATTGTTCCCTTTGTTGCTAGACCCACCCTAGGGCTAAAGGGATCGTCTCTGTCCATAGAGAGGATTTACCTACATAACAAATTAGCGACCTTACTCGGGAGTCATTGCCTTTAGTCTTTCTTCCACTCTTTGAGTTTTCAATTTTTCATTTATTTTTTGTTTAATGTACATATCCCTTTGTTTATGGCTTTTGTGACTGCTTACAGTCATTCATCTCTCTTTTGAAGTGACAAGCCTGGTTTTGTTTAAGTAAACCATTTATTCTTTGGTCATTTTCCTTGATCGGAATTATTCTTTCTATGATAGACGCGCTGATCAGCATTGAATGCTTTAACACATAAGCACTTTTCTGCTTCCAACGTGAGGTGCAGCCTCACAGGTGCACCGATTTCTGTGTGGATTTTTTTAGGATTTCATTTTATTGCTTGCTAGTGTGTCTTGTCCTTCTAGGCTCCCTTCTCAATTCAATTTTTATCTTGCTATATTCTATTCAATGACTTGATTGTCTCATTCAGTTAATTTTTGGTCTTGTTTCTTTTGAACTATGCATCCTCTTCATCCCAAGGTTTCTAGGTGCTTCAATTCATTTGATTGATTGCATGTCTTGTTGGATTCCAGACTTTTTGTTGAGTCATTCTTGTCATCTAACTCCAACCTTTTTATTTGGTTTTTTAGTTTTTTGGTTGGTTTCTCTAATTATGGTTTTCAAGTGTCCATCCCATGTGCATTTGATTCTCTCATCTCCGTCACAATCATAGATCACATTTCTTTTTTTCAATTGAAGGATGTTTTTCTTTGTGTGTTAGCTGGTGTGAAAAGCGAAGAGTCTTTGTTTTGAGCAAATGATTCAGAATCTCTTAAGTGTTTTGACTCTTTGAGTTTTGTAGCATTTGGAGGAATTAATTTGGGATACTCAAAACAAGTGTTCATGTTCTTCCATTTTGTCTCATTTTGCATTTCATTCATACAAAGAAAAGAAAATCATGCATTCATTTATTTTTTACCTCCAAATTTGTGTTTCTTAGAAAATTCATTAGATCAGTTGAATTTAGAAATCATTTTTTGAGTTTCATCATTGAACTTAAGTTACATTGTTTAAGGATTGAAAGTTGAAAATGTGCATTGAGTGCATTTCTTACCCATCAAAAGAAAAATATTTTTGCATAGATTAAATTGCATGGTACACATATTTGAATATTTGGTTTTGGATTGGGGTAGTGTGAGTGATCTAGTTCAGAAAAGCTCCGTTTGTTTCATTATTGTTTGTTGCATCCCTACTTGAAACTCTTCCCTAAACTAGATAGTCTTCATGGAATTGAAATAATTATTTTGTCATGTTAATTGCATCATAGGTGTTCAGGTGAAAATCATTTTAAGCCTTGTAATTGAAACTATAATCAATATAAACTTTAAAACAAACCTCAATTAACATAAGGAGCATTTGGAACCTAACGCAAAACATTTATAGGTCTAGGCTAGAGACGTGTTCTGACGTCATTAAACGTAGGAGTTGTCGCTAGTGGTCTGCATTACAACCTGAAGGTGATATCCCATCCCACATATGGAAGTATATTGATGTATGATAAGTATATTTGGGATGCGCTCATCGAACAGTTACGCATTAGACAACACTACTACAGACTGGACTCTCATGTACCGTTGCGTATATTTTGGGAGACACCACTACGTTGAAAACATGCCATAGGTAACTGAGTCAGGCACCTTGTAGACATGATAAATCGAACACAAAATTCGGGGAGATTGGTTGTCGTACGTTAAGTCCTTGGTAAACTTATTTTCCAAGGTGTATATTGCAATTCACGGATATCTAGTAATCAATTATGCCTAGTTTACCCCTTTTTGGTTTATTTGTATTTAATTTTTAAAATTTATTGTCCACGATACATTTTACCCGTGCTCATCTCCTTAGAAAATCTTAGGTTGAGATTAATGGAAACAGTTCCCGATTTTACCAACCAACGAATCCCCTCAGATGGGAATCCTATTCCTTTTCCTTCTTTTGGAAATGTTGGGGCTCCTTATATGGAAGCGTTGTCCCTCCCGGGATTAATTTTTTGTCTATCAATTTGGTTATTTGTGACCCCAATGGTTTTGAACGTCCAAACTTCTTCTCAACCAAGTTCTCCTCCACCTGAACCATGTCGACCCCAAGTTAATATTAAGTTTGACCCCTCGCCTTCTTTGCCCATTTCTTCACCTCATTCTTCTTCTTCACCTAGTGAAAGTTTGGATTATAGTAACTAGGTGGATAAGAAGAAGAAGAAGAATAACTCGAAGAAGAAGAAGGAAAATAAGAAAGGCAGGGAATCATCGGCCATTTCTACCAATGAGACTGATACTGAAAAACCTCCCAATTCATCCCGCAAAGTCAAATTCTCTTGTAAGCTTTGTAAAGGTGAAAACCTTCTTATAAATTTCCCTTGCATTCCCAAGGTGTTAGAAGTGTGGTTTGTTGGCCCAAATCGGCCTTTGTCATCAGCCTTTGGAGATCATGCTGGTGATGAACCTTCAAATAGAGATTATAAGACTCATAAGAAACATGGTAAGATCAAATTTCCATGTAAGTTATGTGAAGGGAACCATCCCATTCACCTTTGTCCTTATCTAGGTGAATCCTCCAAAGTGTTGGATACCCTTTTAGCCTCTGAGTCTTGTCTTCCAATCGGTTGCCAAAAGTTTTTTTCGAGTCCTTTGCTAGTTAATCAAGTGATTGATCAAGATACATCTCTGGTCAATTCCGCTCTCTCTTAAATTCAATCTCGTGAGTCCATTCTTGACCAACCATTGGTCAAGAAAAAGGTTGACCTGATCCCACCTACGGTTCATTAGGTATTTTCTGTAAAGATTCGATCTCATACCACTTAGGTTCTCTTTGTTTTCTCAGATTCCTCGAGATCGGAGGGAGATCCTCCCATTCCCATGGTCCAGGAGGGTGATCCTCCAACTCCCACTCCCAAAATCCAGGAGCGTGATCCCCTACTCCCGTAACGCAAGGGGATAGTTTTTCCATTCTGATGGCACCCCCTCCATGTATTTTAGTCACTTCCTTTAATTGGAGTCGACTGGAAGGATATCATATTCCTTCTTACATGCATTTTGAGATCACAGTATAGGCCTATAATGTGGCTGTACCTAGCACAATTATAGATGAAGGTGCATTTGCTATTATTTTGTCTTCAACTACTTGGAAAGATTTCGGTTCTCCGCAGCTTGTGCATTTACCCAGAATTTGTTGGATTTTAACAAAGGAACCAGTCAATGGTTAGGGATTCTTCCAAAGTTTCCTATTACCTTGGGAGGAAATATTTTCTATATAGACATGATGGTTGTCCAAGGCCCCTTGGATTTTAACTTACTCCTGGGGCATGACTATACTTATGTCATGGGAGTGCTTATCTCTTCCCTCTTTCGTGTGCTCTTATTTCCACATCAAGGTCGAATTGTGACCATTGATCAACTTTCATTCATTGGTCCTAATATGAAAACTAGTCTACCATCATCCCTTAATGGTCCTTCCAGTGGTGTCTTCCCTACCACAGGTTAATTATGTGGCCACCTGTTCATTTCCCACATCTAGTGATAGTGTCATCGTATACCATATACTTGGGAAATTGAATCCCAATTTCCAGAGTGTTGTTCTCCCATCAAATGAGAAGCTCTTGGAAGCCATGACCTCTTATATGTCATGATCATCCCTTCGGAGTAGAGTTCCTTTTCTTGTGTCAAGCTCCTTAAAAAATGAAACAAGTTCTATGGAGCACAATTCTTTTTCTTGTGTCAAGCTCCTTAAAAAATGAAACAAGATCTTTGAAGCAAAGTTCCTTTTCTTGTGCCAAGCTCTTTAAAACATGAAACAAGGTTTCATGAGGATACTTCTTTTACTGTGTCAACCTCAATAAAAAATTTTAAAAAAAAAATCCCATTTCAATTAGTGTCTTTGATTAGATCTCATAAAATCCAAGTCAATTCTTTCACTTGATCTCGCAAGTGAACCTTCATTCCATCCGCTTGTCAGTAATCTATAGTCTACTCAGGTGAATGATTTGAAGTTGGGGGGCGTACCTCGATTTGAGTCACCATGATGGGGGCATGCAAATTTATTCCAAGCACAGTTTGTCTTTGTTTCAAGCTTGTGAAAAAATGAAACCAATTTCCAAGCATACTTTTCCATGTTTTCAAGCTTGTATAAAAATGAAACCATTCTCATCTTACCTCTCATGATTTTCATTTTATCAGCATGTTTTACCAGATGAGCCTTGGTTTTCTCATTCCATCGTCATCATGTGCTTGGCCGATCATACGCCTTCGTTTGGTTGTTTTATCCATTCCTGAGGAACCGCCACAATGAGCGGTCTTGTTAGCCAACCTCTTGACCTTTACTTATTCTGAGCAGTTCCACCATAACCAGAACCAATTGATATCCTTTATACCACTCGTTCCTCCAGGAGGAGTCACCTTTAAGCTCTTTTTTACTCTTGAAACATGAAAATATTTCCGAGTACTTGTCATTTTTAACACGTTAAATTAAACGAAATGTCGTCCATTTTTCGGGTTGGGATAAACTATTTACGAAAAAGGAATACCTTAGTCAACCACAGTTAAGAGGCTCTCTCGAAATTTGTTTTCTACCTTTTTGGATTCGAGGGACTATCTAGAAAAGGGCCCTCTAGAGTTTTATTTTCACCTCTTTCAAACTCTCTAAACATGAAAAGATGACGAGTTTCACCTTTGTCAGACTCATTAAAATTTAACGGCATTAGACTCGTCACCATGACGATATCGAGTTCCTCCTTTTTAGGGCTCATAAAATGAACTAGGATGGATTTTTCTGAAGGACAAACTTATATGAAAATCATATGCTATCCCCTTCAAGCTTGTATTCAAAAATAATTGGGGTATTTGCCAAAAACGGTTAGGGAAAATGGAATTATTTATTAGTTGTGTCGGCAGTATGTCGCTCTTGAACATGACACATCCTCTATTTCGTGTCGGGTTGGGCATATCCTACATTCGTCACTTTGCCTCAATTGGTTTGGGAAATATGTTTGCCTCTCATTCAATTACCAATTTTTTCAACATGACCTCTGATTCCATTTGAGTCAAATATTGCCAAACTCTGGAGTCATGTCGCTGATATCACTAGTAAAAAATGATGAAATTAATGACTAGGAGACTAAAAATGTTAGTCACCGCAATTATTTCAAGTGAATTACTACTAAATTTGAGCAATTTTAAGTGACTGAACTAAAAATTACTAACTTAAATGACTAATTTTGTCTTGGAATAAAATATACGACTAGATAATAAGTGGCTAAACTAAATGTGACCAACTTAAACGACTAATTTAGTCTAGGGATAAAATATATGACTAGATAATAAGTGACTAAAGTAAAAGTGACTAAATTAAATGAATAATTTAGTCTAGGATTAAAATATATGACTAGATAATAAGTGAAAAAATCAATAATGATTAATGTAAATGACTATTATAGTCCAAGAATAAAAATATGGCAAAATAACAAGTACACCAAATATATGAATTAGTCATTTATGTCAATAATTTTTAATTGTGTCACTCCATATATGGAGAATTTCAATTTTGGTACCAAAGTGTTACATTCACTATAGGTGTCTCTGAATCCATCTAAAGTGTTAAAATTTAGAGACGAATGGGTCTCTAAATTTACAGTGTTAAAAAATTGGTCTCTAAAGTTTAACAGTGCAGATGGATTCATCTACAATTAACATAATTGCATGTATCATCTATCAACTTTACACTAATGCCTTCATTATAATTTTAGTAAAGGTAATATTAATTAAATAGGAAAATTAATATTAATATTTATATTTAATATTTGGCCATAAAGTTTAATTTTTAAACTTCATTGATTTATGTTAAAAGTGTGAGTTTTTTTAAATCTAAGGTTAAACCTTCATATTTACATTTAATAACTACATAAATATAACATTTCATATGTTAAACATGTGAGTTCATTTAAATCTAGTATTAAATCATCATATTTACATTTGATAAATACTAAATGGATAAACCTACAATATATATTTATAGACCTATGTAGTAAATAGGTATGAACATTTGTTAATTTAAGTATGAAACTGAATTAAATTTTTAATGATGTATGAACCTTTGTTTTTTTGTAATTCAATGTTATATTCATGTAGGAAAAAAGGAGTACATATAGCCAGTTACAAAGCAGGTGATCTCACCTCGACTTGGTTTGTTGACAAAAATTTGAACCACATGCAAAAAAATGCAAAAGAGGGACTAGGGACATTGTCCATAAATGGTTGGGCCAAAGGCACCAAAAAATATATAAAACATAAAGAACACCAAATAGCATACTAGTCATCCAACATGATGGATGCAGGGTTGTCTGGGGTTGTTCCTAGATGCGGTGGAGGACAAAAGTCACACTGGTCGTTCCCTTCAAAGTCCGCCAACCAAGTCTCTAGCTATTCTACTTTCTCGGTGAGTTGATTTTGGCCTCGCCAAACAACTACCAGTCTCTCCTGAACTTGGAACTGTAAAAAGTGCATTTAGTCCAATGTTGTCATCTGCTCTATATGCTCCTCATGACATAATCTCTCAATTGTGTCCACTCTTTCCATCAGGTTGTTGATAAGTGCATGATCGTTCTTTAGGCAACAATGTTGGATAACCTGCTCCTCATTTACCTCAAAATATTCAAACCCATGATTCCCCTTGGCACCACGGAATTCTCTGCCCTAACGACTCTGCTTTTGAACCTTCAAACCCCCACCTCTGTTATCCGTCCACTTACCTCCTCCACCACCCCCATGTGCACCCACACTAACGAGTCGCGCACGCCCCATATTATTTCCACCTTGGCATGGAGCCGCCATGATTATTTCTGAGTCTTCCACCCCCACAGGGCCATGGATGACAGGGGAGGGAGAATACCCACACCACACCAGGGGCTTCATAATTCACCAAGGTCGAGGAACCCTGCTATGTGCAGAGTCGAGAGACCATACCCCCCAATATAGAAAACAAACACCACCAGCGAAGGAGAAAAATGTCGTCTCCCACCACCACAAGGAAGCACAGAGACACCTCCCACTACCAAATAAATACTTCCACCACCAGTAAAACCTAATACCATCACCCACCAAACCAACAAAGGAAATTGAACAACAAACAATGAAAAAGTAGCTGACGCTTGAGCGTAACTTCCCCCAGGGCAGTGACCAGCCTCCAAATTCTCCACATAGTGACCACACACCAATCCACCAAACACCGTCACACCCACACTAGAGGGCATGAAATTTGGAAAAGAAACTATTTTTCTGCCACCACCCTCGAGGTTTCCTGGATTACAAATTCTAGCTTCCTCTCTTATCATGAAAAAACAGGCTCACTAAAAGCTAAGAAAAATGGAAACGAGTGATCTCACTTCCCTTCAACTTCCTATCCTCAACCCAGACGTAGTCAATGGCTAAGAAACTGAGCAGCAGGGACCGATTGAACACATTGCACCAGCAAATTCCCATGACAAGCACACACAAGCCACTCCCTCCGTAAACCTTCCTACAATGTTTACGCTTTCTCTTCAGAGGCCACCATCAGGACCAGCACCAAACCATATTTAGGAGTCTAATGTTGGGCTCTCTCATCTTCCCTTGCCTTATCCTTTCACCACCTCCAAACTCCAATGCACAATAATTTTTCACACGAATTTCCAATGTGAAGCCAGTAACTCTCAACTCATAACCCATTAACCCCTCACCCCTAACCCCTGAAATCCTTAACTGTTAAATCCCCTAACCCCTAAGCCCCTAATCCCTAATCCCTTAACCACTAACTCATTATTCACCTAACCCCTAACTACGCGTAAATCCCCTAACCCATAAGCCCCCAATCCCTAATCCCTTAACCACTAACTCATTATTCCCCTAACCCCTAAATGTGCCTAAATCCACTAATCCCTAACCCCTCAATCCCTAACCCCTTATTCACTAACTCATTATTCCCTAACCGCAATCCCTGATCCCTTAACCTCTAACTCATTATTTCCCTAACCCCTAATGCACCTAAATCCCCTAACCCCTAACCCATGAATCCTTAACCCCTTAACCACTATCTCATTATTCTCGTAATCCCTAACCCTAAGCCCTAAGCCACTAATCCCTAATCCCTTAACCACTAACTCATTATTCCCCTAACCCTTATAATAGTCCTTAATAATCGTTGGGATTATCCATTCCAAATGAGATCAGGTCTAGTTGGGACCTACGATCGGGTTAATTCCCTCTTGGTGGAAAGATTAAAATGGTTAATCTTCGATATAAAAAATGTGGATCAAATTTTTCATTAAAAAGAGTGAACCATACCCTCTCTTCCAGGCTATTCCTATCAGTCGCTTGCCCAATTATTTCTCTCACATGAATGTAGTCTTGCTTGATTGGTACGGAAGAAGGTTTCACATTATCAACTATTTGTTTGGGACAACTTTCAGTTATTTCATCACTGTTACATTCTTCAAACTTATCCTTTAAATCATCCTAATTTTTTGTACTCTCTCCAACTTTGTAGTGCTTTCCATTCCTCTCAGTCTCATCTGTTTCCTTGGTCTGTTAATGGACAAGGTCAACAACATTAGGATGGTTTTGCAAGAAACAAGGGTATTTCCAGGACATAATCAGGTGGAGCAAGAGTATAATCGCCAACTTTCTCATGAATGTGGGACACTCGAACTTAAGCATTTCTGTAGCAGTCATGAGGTGCAGTGTGGTTATTGAGACTTCATCAGATTTACATTCTCCAAACTTAAATTGTGTGACAACACTATGGCTAAGTTTGAAACCGGAGATTGAACATATATTTGGTTTAATTGAAATAGATGTTTTCATCGATAAATGTAAAGAAATGGCTAACAAATACTAGAAATTAATAAATAGAGAAGACAAGGAAACAAGAAATAATACCTACAAAAAGAACTATTGTGCACAAATAGAGACCTACGAAACTATCATCTTAACCCCTATCCCCTTGAACATTAATTCCCAACCCTAACCCATTTAACCCATAAACCCTAAACCTATAAACCCTTAACCCCTAACCCCTAAACCCTTAACTCCTAACCCATTTAACCCCCTAAACCCCTAAACCCCTAACCCATTTAACCCCCTAAACCCTAAACCCCTCACCCCTTAAACCATAATTCCTAACCCCTAACCCATTTAACCCCCTAAAACCCTAACCCATTTAACCCCCTAAAATTAACCCCATTAACCCCTATCCCCTAACTCGTAAAATCCTTAACTGCTAAATCCCCTAACCCCCTAAACCTCTAAACCCCTAAACCCTTAACCTCTAAACCCTTAACCCCTAACCCATTAAACCCCCTAATGCAGCAAGCAGATGCCAAGCCAAACTACATTACCTTTTTACTGATCACAATGATGTTATTCATTGACAAAAAAATTTCAAACCAAAAATTTTGCCATGGTGTAGGGTATGGATTAACTCGAAATTGATGGCCTTTTAGATGCTAATATGTTTTAGTTGATCATAATGTGCTTGCCATGTGTTGATTTAGAGAGAAACCACTATAATTAATGAGATGTGTAGGTTTTAACCCTGAACAGAAGTTATCTACACACGAATATTATAACAGAAAATAAACAATAGCGAGAGCATAAAACATAAAACAGATAAACACAGAGATTTTCCCCTGGATCCCAAATCGAGATGACCATCTTGATTTTTCATTATATTCCTATTAGTGTTACAACACATATATATACATGCTGAAGCATACATAAACCCCAATCCATTAACCCTGGATTAGAACATAACCGTAGTTCCCTTGACCGGATCTACAAAAAATACCAGGGGCCGAAAACCATCGTACCCCGAAACCATGTGCAAAACCATGCACAAAACCATGGGCGCGGACTACCCACCAGAAATTAAGGACCAAAAATTTTTGCCGGGGCGCTGCCCCGGACCCCAACAGGGGGGGCTACCGCCCCCCCACGTGTGCTTAGTCGTGGAAATAATATAACACATACCCAACATTCTCCCACTTGTTGTTTTCTTTCCACAGGGGGCCACAAGAGAGCTTAGTCATTGACCCAATTCTTCAACACCCGTTGTTTCTCTACACCAAGAGAACTTTTGAGTGCTCACAAACTTCGTCAATGCATCTGCAACATTATTCAAAGTGTCCACCTTTACCAGCAACACCCTTTTAGCCTCAACCATATCTCTAACAAAGTGATATTGAACATCAATGTGCTTTGTCTTTGAATGATAAGCAGGGTTCTTAGCCAAGAAAATTGCACTTTGGCTATCACGGTCTATCCTTATAGCTTGTTGTACCAACCCCATACTTGAACACAATCTCTGCAACCAAACTGCTTCCTTGCTTGCATGAGTGGCTACTATGTATTCTGCCTCTGTAGTTGAAAGAGCCACTACAGACTGTCTTTTACTCATCCAACTGACTGCGCCTCAAAATAGGCTAAACACATACCCACTTGTAGATCTTCTTTGGTCCAGATCTCTAGCCCAGTTTGCATCAACAAAACCACGAATGTCCAACATTCTTTCCAATCCTGGTCTTCCCTGGTAGCACAAGCCATAATCACTAGTGCCACGTAAATATCTGAAAACCCGCTTCACTGCTGTCCAATGCTCCTTCCCTGGGTTTGAAATAAACCTGCTCAATACTCCCACTGCATGTGCAATGTCTGGTCTAGTACAGACCATTGCATACATCAGGCTACCCACTGCACTTTCATATGGAACACGGGACATATACTCCTCTTCTTCTTGTGTCTTGGGACACTGTTCAGCAGACAGCTTTACACCTACAGGAATAGGAACCTTCACAGGTTTACTATCCTGCATATTGAACCTCTGCAATATAGTCTCGACATACTTCCTCTGGTTTAACCAGAGCTTCCTCTTTTCCCGATCTCTCTCAATTTCCATGCCCAAAATATAGTTTGCAGCACCAAGATCCTTCATGTCGAATTTGGAGAACAGTTGGGTCTTCAAATCTTGGATAATTTCTTTGTCATTTCCAATCAACAACATATCATCCACATACAAGACCAAATAAATAACACGGTCACCTATTAATTTAAAATAAACACAGTGATCCTCCTTGCTTCTGGTGAAGCCAAGTCCCCGTATATACGTATCAAATTTCTGATACCACATCCTTGGTGACTTTTTTAACCCATACAGAGACTTCTTCAACCCACATACCAATTCTTTCTTAATCTTCACCATAAAGCCTTCAGGTTGCTTCATGTAGATCTCCTCTTCTAGATCCCCGTGAAGAAATTTTGTCTTCACATCCATCTATTCTATCCCAAAATCAAATGCAGCAGCAACAGATAAAAGTAATCTAATAGAAGTAACTTTGGCGACAGGAGAAAAAATATCACCAAAATCATCCCGGCACCTGGGAATAACCTTTTGCTACCAACTGAGCTTTGTATTTCTCCACCTTGCCTTCTACATTCATCTTCTTCTTAAACACCCATTTGCTCCCGATGGGATTCCTTCCAGCCAGAAACTCCACCAGATCCCATGCCTCATTTTTGTGCAAGGATGCCATTTCATCAACCATGGCCTCCTTCCAGAGTTTTCCATCCTCTGAATCTACTGCCTCCCTGACAGTTCTGGGATCAGCATCAGTTATACTTAAGGCAAAACCTGAACAGAAAGCAGATGGACTACACCTTTCTGGTTTCCTTCTTTTCCAAGCCGATCTTCTCAAAGCTGGAGTTTGTGGCTCTTCCTCTTCTGAGTCTTCTTTTGTTGTAGAGTCTGATTCATCCTCCTTTAGCTCAAACTCTATCTTCTCAGGTTCCTTTGGTAGGACTTCATGTGTAAAAACATCTTTCACCTCTATAAACACCACATCTTGGCTGTACACAACCTTCCTTGTTTCTGGGTTCCAAAGCTTGTAACCCTTTAAACCATCCTTATACCCAATAAAGATGCACCTTTCAGATTTATTATCCAACTTGGTCCTTTTCTCCTTTGGAACATATACATATGCATCACATCCAAATACCCTTAGATGTGAAAGAGAGGGTTTCTTACCAGTCCATACCTCATGTGGGGTCTTATCCTCCAACGCTGATGAAGGTGATTTGTTAACTAAGTAACATGCAGTCTCCACTGCCTCTGCCCAGAATTCTTGTCCTAACCCAGTACCACTGAGCATGCTTCTTGCCTTTTCCATCAATGTTATATTCATTCTTTCTGCAACTCTATTTTGCTGAGGTGTGTATGGAGTAGTCTTCTGTCGTGCTATACCACACTTCTTACAGAACTCTTCAAATTCCTTCTTGCAGAACTCCCCACCATTATTTGTCCTCAACGCCTTTATCTTCTTCTCTGTCTGGTTTTCCACCAGAGCCTTAAATTCTTTAAATTTGTCAAAGACTTCAGATTTCTTCCTCAAGAAATATATCCATGTATTCCTTGAGAAGTCATCTATGAATGAAACATAGTACACGGACTTTCCCAGTGATGGAACTGACACAGGCCCAAACACATCACTGTGCACAAGTTCTAATATCTTGTTCGCCCTCTTAGCACCAGAAGGAAAACTCACCCGATTCTGCTTCCCATATACACAATGTTCACAGAAATTGAAATCCAAAGAGAAATTAGACATACCTTCTACCATACCATTTCTATGTAGTATCCGAAGGCCCTTCTCTCCAATATGTCCAAGCCTTTGATGCCATAGCATGGTCTTTTCTCCAGAGACAGCTAGACTTTCCGTCCCACTTTCAGGAACCACAGAACTGTTACACCCATCAATAAAAGTGCTACCTTGTAGCTTGTACAGAGTTCCAGTCCGAACTCCCCGCATTAATACCAGTGCTCCCCGAACCATCTTGCAGGCATCTTTCTCGAACACTGTTTTTACACCTGCATCATCCATCTTGCTTACAGAAATCAGATTTCTGGCCAATGCAGGAATATGCAGAACACCGGGAAGTGTTCTAATCCTTCCACCTTGCAGCTTCAGCTTGACCTTTCCACGTCCGATGATTCTAGCCCTCCTATCATCCCCTAGGAAGACATCACCACCATCATATTTCTCATACTCGCAGAACCACTCCCTATGGGAGTGAAGTGAAAGGATGCACCTGAGGCAATCAACCATGACTCATGATCTACATGTGTATTTGAAGAAGAAGCCAAATACACATCCCCACCTTCATCCGAGGTGGTTTTTGCCTCTGCAGAAGGACCTTCATCAGATCCCTTTCCTTTCTCGGGAGCTTTAGATCTGCATTCCTTTTTGTAGTGCCCTTCCTTTCCGCATTTCCAGCACACCTTTACAAACTTTCCAGGAGATTTAGATCTCCCTCTAGATTTAGATCTCCCACTCGAAACCTTATTCTTGTTTTTGTTTTGGGACCTTCCTCGTACAGATAAGGCATCTCCATTCTGACCCTCCATATTTCTCCGTCTCATTTCCTCCGACAGCAAGGCTGAGACAATGTCATCAAAATTCAAGGTAGTTGTATTGCTACCTATTGCGATAACCAGACTGTCCCACGAGTCTGGTAGAGAACACAACAAACTGATGCACTTATCTTCATCTGAGATTTTAATATCAACAGATGACAGCTGACTGACCACAGTATTGAAGGCGTTCAGATGCTCTGTCACCAAGTCTCCATCCTTCATCCTCAAGTTATACAGCTTTTTCCGCAGGAACAACTTATTCACCAAATACTTAGATTGGTACAAAGTCCCAAGTTTTTCCCACAAATTCTTCGTCGTAGCTTCCCTAGATACATTCAACAATACTGAATCTGAGACACACAACCATATTGTGCTCTTAGCCTTCCAATCTAGTTTCTTCCAGTCTTCATCTAAAATTGTCGTTGGTTTAGTACCTGGATCTACCGCGATCCACTGATCTTTATCCACCAGCAGATCCTCCATCTTGAGCTTCCATAACTCAAAACTTTGACCATTAAATTTCTCGATCTCTATCTTTCCGTCGCTCGCCATCTTCTCTCACCGCAAGAATCGATCCCGCAGATCTCCCACTAAACAGGGTCTACCTCAGGCCCGAACTAAAAACCCTCAGTAGCAAAGGCGTCCCCTTGAAGCCGAAACAACTCTGATACGAAATGTAGGTTTTAACCCTGAATAGAAATTATCTACACACGAATCTTATAACAGAAAATAAACAATAGCGCGAGCATAAAACATAAAACGGATAAACACAGAGATTTTCCCCTGGATCCCAAATCGGGACGACCAACTTGATTTTTCATTATATTCCTTTTAGTGTGCAACACATATATATACATGATGAAGAATTCATAAACCCCGATATAATAATCATGGATTATAACATAACCGTAGTTCCCTTGACCGGATCTACAAAAAATACCAGGGGCCGAAAACCATCGTACCCCAAAACCATTTGCAAAACCATGCACAAAACCATGGGCGTGGACTACCCACCGGAAATTAAGCACCCCCCCCACCCCCCGTGCGTGCTTAGTCGTGGAAAGAATATAACACATACACAACAAGATGGTCCCCAAAACATAAAAGGACCCATGAATGCGACTCTGTGTCTGCCATTCGAATGAAGGAAACCCTTTAAAACACACAATAAGAGAATGTGTGGAATTGAAATGTTAATTGAGGATAACATAAAAACGTGGTTGTAGAGCATTTGATGAAAGACATAGAAAAAATGCTACAGTGATGAGACATCCTTGTCAGTCTTTTGGGAAAGAATATGTTTAAGAAGCTTGAAACAACTCTTGGAGTCATGTTCAATGAGTGACCATAAACTTAGGGGTGTCAGAGTGGCTAATAATCGTAGTTTATGGTGGATGATATTCACCATACATAACATTTGTCGTTTAGGTCATTTGTTTGGTGGTCAATGTTGGTGAATCACTATATTATAGCATGGTACCATATATTTCTTTTTTAAAGGAAAAAAATCTGTTGAACATGAAATAAGTTGCATCTTGTGTAAATGTTTAATGTCGTGATGTTGTGAATGGTTTGCACATTATATGTATCATATATTTGTAATCACTTCTTTCAAGTTTAATTTAAGAAATAAAGGAAAAGGTGCAGGCCCTTACCATAATAAGGACTTGCACTAACTCTTCTCCTCATATCATTCAAACATTAGCCCATAAATCAAGCACATACCGTAATTTCTCTAGTATGGAAACCCTTGGATGAATATGATAATGAACTCCTCCCAACCGCTAGTTCTAACCCAACTTTTGAATGTCTTTGGTTGGCATGTGTAAATGCATTTAATGGATCCATGGATATGTATGAAATCCAATTTTGCATTGAAATGATAAAAATACCCAAATTAATACGAGGTATAGAAATTTCAACCTTACAACTCTCTCATTCAATATTAAATACTTCACTAATTAGTCAAGGGGTAATCTACTTAACTCTATATTAAATATTAAAAGCACTCATATTAACACAAGAAGGTAATCATAATATTTAATATAAAGTTATAATATAGGTATATGCTAAATTGGCATGTGAGACCCCCTTGTTCGTGGGACAATGGATGCCCTTCATGCAATGATTTAACTATTTAATCCATGGAGGTATACATACCTTATTTTCCCTTGGATTCAAACCCATGACATTTTAAGGGGAAACACTTTAACACAATTCTAAGTAAATACAAATTTATTTTGTATATGTATCAAAGTTAGTCTAAGAGTTGCATGACATGCTTACTTTCGCATGAAATCAATAGAACTCATGAAGGGTTAATCACAATAGGCATGTATGGTCGATTATGATTATCATAGGTATGTTAGTTTGGTTTTCCCAATCCACAAATTGCGCACATTGTTACTATTGTTAAAGGTATGTCATGTTGGTTTACTTATTCAACATCATGCACATTTGGTAGTGTTCATTAAAGGCATTTTAGTTCATTGAAAAAACCAGTAGTTTTTCAAGGTGCTCGACTTAGGTTGGTGATGTGTTAGGTTGGTTATTAAAATCTATTTTTTATTAACACTATCTTGGAGAAAACAAAATAACTTACAAATACGATTGCCTTTCTTTTTGAAAAACATCGAAGCATTTATAACTTTTAATAACTTTTAAAAAAAATTAAAATATTTACTATATCAAATAATACTTTTTTTCACATTGGCATTTTTTTCATTTGGAATTTCATTTTCCCGCCAAGGAGGATTTCCATGAAAATGCCCACAAAACACATTGATTCAGAATTGGTACTGTTGTTGACCTTAGTACCTGCATCATCAAAATCTTGTATCAAGTGCAAGTGAGGCCAGTGGAACGAAGCTCTGGGTGTACTCCATCAAATGCACCAGAAGGGAATCTCAGTTGATTTCAATACCTATGCATCTCTTTTGCAGGCCTGTGGTGATGCCAAAGCACTAACGCAAAGCTACGCCCAACATGGGTTTCCCATTCTTGTCACCGAATTGATTAGTATTCTACATTTGTCTCCACTTCTATTGGTTTCTATTCATTAACTTATGGTTGTATCCATGTTGGGATAGCTTTGATTAACGCCCTCTCTAGTTTTCTGAGGTTTACATGGCAGTTGGTTATTATAATTACAAAATCCCAATTGATATTCGTGGAAATCGCTGCCATTTTTATTTTTTTGCAGATCAGTTTTAGGTTAAATATATACTAATGCATGGCACTCTGTTAGAGTTTGTAATAAGGGGAAAATTTACTTAATTTTTGATTAAGTTATGCATTCTCAAAGAATGTTTCTCAAGCTGTCTTGAATGTTGCATGTTTGGGTTTTTTCTTTTAATGATTTCCTGGTGATGGGATTATATGTGGAAACCCCTCATACTTTTATTTTGTTGGAGATTAGTTATATTCTAATGCATAACATTCTGTTAGAATTTATTATGAAGGGAAATTTACTAGATCTTTGATTAAATTATGCACTCTCTAAGAGATTTTCTCAAAATTTCTGGAATGTCTTCTGTTTGGGATTTTTGTTTTAATGATTTCCTGGTAATGGGTTTTGCAAATTGGTCCTACGAAATTAAATCTTAAAGCGATGTTTTAAAAATTTGTTTGATAAAAATTGTTTACATGACAGGGTATTGGTTTTAAGGTTGATTGGATGGTTTTTTTAAATTATGGAAATAGTTACTCTGAAACATTATTGTTATTATCTCAAATCACAACCAACGGAGTGGAAACTATTCAACTACTAACAATGCTTTGGTTGTTGAATTTACAACCAATTCTCCTCATATCTTGAGCCTACCAAAATGATCTGACTTGAAAACACAAGTCCAACAGCTGTGAAATACCTGTTCTTAGTCAATTATTGGCAACTTGAAACATGAGTGAGAAGAAGTTGGTCCTGCACTAATCGTCCCTCTAGAATTTGTGTATGTATCTTTTTCTTTACAAGGATTTATTAAATATTAAATTTGATCGCTAATCACTCCAATGGAGGAGGATGATCATGCTCATTTCTTTTTCTGATAGATAAATAGATTAGGCCATCTTAACATATCATGATCACCACCTACCAGTGTCGTTCTTAGGCAGTAATAGAATATTGAAGAATTAGGATTGTCTAATACACATCAAAATCAACTTACAGGACAAAGTGAATCATTTTTCTGTACAGGAACAAGGTTGTAGGAAAGTTCACATTGCAAACAATTTGGCTAAAAGAATGTAGTTGTTGTTATTCAAAGTTTCATCCAAAATATTTGACCATGCTATAAATAGGAGATATTAGATGGAAATAAATTAGAATGCATTATGTAACGGTATCTTCAGGAGGATGGATTGTTTCTGCCAAATATCCTTCCTCTTTTTTCAAGCCTTTTCATAGAAGTAGACTCTACGACATTATCCGTAGTTCACCGAATGGTGCATGATGAAGATGAAGAAGCCACAAATAGGGTTATAGTAAAATAATAAGAACTCAGGTTGTGAAGCCACCTAAAGAGAGTGTTACCATTTACACCTTTTGGAGCTGAAGCAAAGAAGATCGCTAGGAGTGCTGGAAGTTTCAGCCACAACATGCAGTTTCCTTAACAAATTTCCAAGACAATTCCAAAGGTTTTTTTTTAATGATACTATCCAAATGATGCTTCTATAATCTTCAACAAGGATTCTCTAAAGTAAGTGCTTCAATAAACTTCAACAATACTGCTCCAAAGAATTCTCTATGTCAAATCCAAATGTCGCTTCTAAAAATTTTAGTGACTATTATAGATGATTACTTTGGGAGTGCTCCAAATAGTCTCTGAGTGATACTCCAAAAGAAGTATCTGAAGACTCCAAGTAACATGAAGTGCCTAAGTCCAAATTTTTTATGCTACTATAATCTGAATTTATTTGTTACCATAGTCAAAATTAAGATGTCTCAAAACTTCTTAATGTCAAGACTTCTTAGCACTTTGAGTTGAAGGACACCTAGCATGGGAAAAGCTTTAAACAGGGAGAGGCTTGAAGACTTGAGAGACTTAAATAGATAGATCCAAGAGGAAATTTGATATTAGATGCAAAAAGCACATGAGCTAGAAAAAGAACTAGCCAAATGCCAAGACTCTTTCACCAACATGAGGTAAGAAGTATACATGAGCATCTTGCAACTCTTGCAATTATGAAGCAAATTCATTTAGCTAGGTAATTGGTAAGAGGAGAGGTTCACCAAAATGACTTCTTAGTTACCAAGGTTTGAAAACAAAGGAGGAGGCATTGAAGAAGCTACAAGCAACTATCCAAGAGACCAAGCAAGCCCCGTTCAATGCCACTACAAAAGCTACCATCATGACAAAACCAAGCATGATAAACTCGCATTCCAAGATCCTATCTCAATAGCCCCTTAGATATTTCCAAAATCATAATAAAGACATTGGTTCCAAGTCATTGGATCAAATGGTCTACGATGACCAAGGGTTGTTATGCAAGAAATTCCAAGGGTTTATGTTCCTTGTTATAACTCAATAGAGGGTCAAGCATGAAGTCTAGGATTCAGTTCATAAAAATAAATCACCCATGCATTTTAAAAGCATTCATCACCTCTGCAATGGTTTCCCAGGGACTACTTTTAAGACATAAAATTTTACCATTTTAAGGACTTCTTATTGAGATGCTTTTAAGGTCCCTCATGACCATCAAGTGACATATTTTTAATTTAGTGATCCTATTTATCATTATCATTTTCCACTATCCTTGGACACCATAAATTAGTGATCCTATTTATATTTTTCCCATAAGTACTGTATTTATAATTTAGGGATTTTATTTATCATTTTCCCACCATCCTTGGACACCATTTTCTGCAACACCATTGAGTAAAAATTTCTAATAAATTTCCTTTGACTCCAGAAGTGTTCCGTCATACTATTGCACAATTATTCTCATGAAAACAAAAAAATTATTGCAAACTTCACAGAGCCTAGACAGAAAGACGGAAGGACACTTGAAACCCATGTCTCAGTTTTTCAACATTTATAGAAATCAATACATAGTTTCTCTACAAAATATGTTTGATATAAGCATGACAAGTATTTGAAGATATTATTATTTTTATAATGCTCAAATTTTATTTCCCGGACCTATTTTTTACCAGATTTATTTTCAAAGTAACATGTCCATCAAGTTCTCCTATGGTAGTCTGGCAGCTCTGCTTGCAATCATAGCCGTGATAGTTGGTGAGTTTCTTTGTCTGTTAGTCATTACTAAATTTTCGCATGATAGTCATCTACTAAAGATTATGAAGATACAAGGAATAGTACAAATTTGACAAGAATATTCGACTTGTAATAGATACAAAATTTCGTAACCAACGTAAATCACATAGGAGACAGAATGATTGTCTAATACACATCAAAATCAACTTACAAGCCAAAGTGAATCATTTTTCTGTATAGGAACAAATTTGTAGGAAAGTTCGCATTGCCAACAATTTGGTTAAAATAATGCAGTTGTTGTTAGTCATAGCTACATCTGAAATATTTGACCATGCTATAAATAGGAGATATTAGATGGAACAAAATTAGAATTCATTATGTAACAGTATCTTCAGGCAGATGGATTGTTTCTACCAAAGGTCCCATCTTTTTTCAAGCCTTTTCACAGAAGTAGACTCTACGACATTATCCACAGTACAAAAAATGGTGCATGATGAAGATGAAGAAGCCACAAACAGGGCTATAGTAAAATAATAAGAGCTCAAGCTCCGAATCCACCTAAAGAGAGTGTTAACATTTACACCTTTTGGAGCTGAATCAAAGAAGATCTCTAGGAGTGCTGGAAGTTTCAGCTTCAACGTGCATTTTCCTTAACAAATTTCCATTGAACTCCCACCTACTCCACTTTCACTTCTAGCAATCTCCACTCGAAAAGAAATTAGGATTTTCACCAAATGCATATTTCAACCTTCCAGGAACATAGTGAAGAAACCAAGCTACACTGCCAGCATTTACATCACGAACAGAAGTAGGATCAAGGACTACAGTAAACCAAAAATCCACTAGATTGTGTGGATGATAGGAAAGAAACCAGGAACAGTTCAATAGTACAATAGTAAAAACTCAATATGTGAAGCCACCTACAGAAGGTGTTACCAGTTGTACCCTATCAGAAATGAAGAAAAGAAGATTGAAATTAATGGTGTAATGTTTCAACCACATCTTGCAGTCTTCCTTGACTAACATCCATTGAACTCCACAAACTCCACTTCCACATCCAACAATTTTCACTACTTTAGCTACTCTCTATCTATAGTGCTCCCAATCCTTAGTACAAGGCCCACTAGCACATCTACAATGACTACCTTCCATGCTTAGAAGAGACACGTTTAGATTTTCACTAAAAACATATTTCAATCTTAGGGAAACACATTGAAGCAACCCACCTGCACCGCTGGTAGCATCTACAGGAGAAAAATAAGCAGGATCAAGGAAAAAAATGATCTCAAAATACACTACATTGTCTGGATGATCATAATGAATGTTTCTCTTTGAAAGAGCACTGGTTGCTTTATCAACAAAATCTATATCTTCATTGCCTGGAGACATTACTATGTAATAATTCATCCATAAGTGACTGTCTAAACATAATTCAACAAGGGGCCTTTCTGAGGGAACTGTATCAGCACCCTGATCTTGAGCTATCTCCTGCTTCCATGTAATGAGCTTCAAAAATTCTCCAAGAACTCATATTGGCATCAATAACAAAGTGACAAAGGAAGCAATTTTCAATGCATCATGTGGTTCTGATACAACTCGCCTGGTAAAAAAGTCACATAGTTCACCAATTTCCTAAGATTTTAGTTCATCTTGGCTATTTGTTTGCTTTCAAGGTAGTGGTTTTTGTTGTTGCTGCACTAGTGTGTACAGGTTATAATTCTCCACACTCAGACCTTGCATATGAAGTTGAATTGGAATTTTATTTTTTCCTCCTAAATCAGGAAAACTTACTTCATACTCATGGCCCCTATTAAAAAAGTCACATAGTTCATCAATTTCCTGAAATTTTAGTTCATCTTGGCTATTTGTTTGCTTTTTTGGTAGTGGTTGTTGTTACTGTTGTGCTAGTGTGTACATGTTATAATTCTCCACACTTATAGCTTGCATACGAAGTTGAATTAGAAGTTTATTCTGTCCTCCTAAAATAGGAAAATTTACTTCATACACATTGTCCCTGACACGAAAAATCAAAGATGAATCACAGAATAAGAAATCAACCAATTCTCCATCTTCTTTCAAAGTCGAGTGCAGAATGTCTAGTATTTGGTGAAATGACCATAGAATTCTAAGATAATTCACGATGTCCTGTCAACTTTTTTTAAGAGAAGCAAGAGGGACCCAACCACCTCCATAACAACCATCATTCCTAAGTTGAACATAAATAGACCTCTCTTCATCCTCATCCACTAGCAGACCAGTTCCTGCAGTCTTAGGAAACTCAACCAAAGTCATTCTCGCTTTATGTGCCGCCAAACATTGCATTTCCAACGCATTTTTTATGTTAGTTACTCTATTTGATATGGTTTCTTCCCTTCGGGTTAATGGTTTTTCTTGAGAAATTCCAGGAGAAACGGTGCCTACTTTATTGGCACTAACGATGGCAGACTGCCCAACATTCGTACTTGAATTATCTGAAGTTCCTGGGACCCCTAAATGTGTATTAAGATGAGTTTCCAGATTATTTAATCTGGCATCAACATACCTCATGATGACTTGCTGAAATTTTGGATAGAGCATTGAGTCTCCTTCAAGAGAACCACCCTTAGGTGGTATAACTGGTTGCAGCCATACTTGATCACTAGCAAAGCAACACATATCAACTGCAAACTTCTTGCGATAAATGATACAAATCCAGTAGGGACTTTGTAATACAACAAAAAAATTAGTAGGCAAAAAAGAACTTGGAACTATGGCTGGCCCTCTACATGTACTCGATACAATGGATCCATTTTGTGTATTCAGATTGCTACTAGCCCCACTACTAGGTGCTCCACCAGATATACCCCCAGTAGCTTGAGGGTCAGAGGAAGATTCAGTGCTTTGAGCCAGCCCTTGAGACACCATCAATTATTTGTTTCAGCATTTATTGGAAATCTTGATGGTAATAAACTTAAGCCAATGCTCTTCTTGTCCATCAAAGAATTATGATGTCACCATGATCACTTCAAAGCTTAAATTAGCATATGAACTCCAACTAAAATACGTATGCATAAAATAAAAACATAATAAAAGACATGACATGAGCTTGCATAGTTAGTAAACCATGCTATAATTTGATTATTAATATGTCAATATCGTAGAGGACCATGTCTCTAATAAAGATAGATGGTTCTATCTTGGCTACATGGTCATATTTGGAGGCAAAGTATTTCCTGTGAACATTAGTAAGCTTCCCTTCCCCTGCCTTTTGATGATAATGCACCATCATCTTGGCAGATTCCCAAAGTTGCATTCAATACTTCCATTCCAACATGGAATTCTTTTCAGGGTACATTGTGCAGTATAAACTTCGGTCGCCGCAATCATGGAGTGTTGATATCTCAACATAGCGTACTCCACCAGGAAAAGCTCCACGAAGAAAAAAGACAATCTCTCTGTCTCTTCTCAGATTGAGCTACCTTCAACAATCTCTTCATGAAGACATAAGGAGTTGGCACTGCCATATTGAAGTGTAGAGAAATAAGTATCAATCTCTCCATTTTTAAAACTTATCCTTTAGTGTACGCATTTTCAGAGATAAGAACGAAGTTATCAACCACAGGAACAGAAGCCTCCTCATACTTGCATGCCAAAAGCATGGCGGTGACCCCTACAAGCTGCAAATGCTTTCTCATCACTTTTTGTCTTGAAATTTATCTGTCAATAATGTTGACAGTCCAAAATAGAGTTTCATCCATGAGCCCAAATTTCATGTGCACCTCAATGAGCGATTCAATCAGGATATCCCTCATTCTCTCATTTATGTTTGATTGCTGGGACATGTATTCATGTGGAACACAGCTAAAATTCTCCCTAGTTTTATACAAACTATAAATGTCTTGTATATATTCTGAAATAGCCATTGGGTCTCCTACATCAGCCTCATCAATGTCTGACATCGAATCAAATGAATTTACCATTTCCATTTCATATATTTCCTCAGTCTGAACCAGAGAAGGTATAGTCGGCTCTAATGTCATCTGATCTTCCATATCAACTTCATGCGCAATTTTATGTTTATTGTTCCATGTAAATGAGAGTGTCTTTTTTTGCTTCACTCCCACCCACAGATTCTCATTAGGTCTATTCACAGGTTGGGAATCCTGTACAAAATGTATATTATTTGCTAATGTGGCAACATATTTCCATGTCACTTGACAATTGAATAGAAAAAAAAAAAAATTAGAACCAACAGCACATGGATTCCTTTGGGTCATGGCAGAAACAACATTCCTAATGTCACCTAGAACTTGACGACCATTTTCTTGTCCTAATGGTGCTGTTGCTTTGTTGCCTTCCATTTCAGGAGGACCTTTAGTGGTGGTGGCTTTGGCCAAACTAGGTCTGTTTTCAACAAATCCTACCATTTGTTGCCTTGTGTAACATTGTTTTGAAGAAGGATTTGATGGGTTTTCTGCCTGAGTCCAATAGAACAGATAGGAAAATTTGGACTCTACGGGGAAGCTTCTTTGGAAAAAAAAATATGAAGGAAGAATATTGTATTTACGACAAAATGGGGAGAATCCCAATAATTGCATTTGCAATGGGTGTAATCAAATTTGTCAGTCTCATAACTCAAAGAACAGAGGGACTTCACAACATGGTCGATATTATACTATATAGACATTCTTTTAGCCCTACAACCTGAATCACATTTTCATCTGCCCAATGCCAAACCAGACGATCTCCACATAGAAAAATATAGATGTTGATCGTATGGTTAGCCGCCGGAAAGGGTTCCATTCTTGCATTGTTATCACCCACTTGTATTGGCCCATCATTACTGCATGAGTTCAAAAGGATGGACTGTGTGAAATTCCCTTGTCATTTTAGTGGAATGGATACTGCTCGGACTTGGCACCATTGTCTGTTCTTTCCAGTGAAGCTCCCTATACATGCTTGTTTGTCAAAGCTTTTTGGAAAAAAGCGTGTATTTCCATTATAGTCCCTTTTTTTTGTTTTTTAAATGGGAACCTCTGTGTTTATGGATGATAAACCCTCCAACTCTTACGCACTTGAAAATAATGGGTTTTTGGTACCTTGCCAATGGTTATTGCAATCATCTGCTTCAAATCCTAAACAATACAATCATTAATTGGAAAAAGGTCCACAGTTAATAGGCATATCCAGCATACCTCATGCACGGGAGGAGAATTCATGTGAGGATTGTCAGAACAACTGTTCCAAGTTTCCACTAGACCACAACTTGATGTGCATTATTATTCTTTTGCACAAATTTAAAAATATTAAGGATTATGCTTTTTAATACACATTATATTTCTCTAAATTTCAACTTCTTATTATAAGTGTGTCCCTTGTTTGAAATTCGGTTCTTCCTCGCTATTCTCCCTTATCCCCTTAATTATGCATACTGTGTTTTCTTAAAATATGTATGAATGAGACAGTAAATGTTGCATTACATTATGGCCTTCTCACAAAATTTTGGGGCTTTTAGTTATAAACAGAGAAAAGTTTAAATGTTCTAAGAGTATTTTTAGAATTATTAGCGAAACATAATTTTAAATATTTTTTGGGTCCTGTGCATTTTGGGGGTACTAACGGTTCTTTATAGTAGTAGGTTTTTTATATTGAATTTTGAAACTGAATGCATTTTAATATTACTAGGATAACCAAAATATATCTACAGTAACTATGTTACATGTTTCCCATCGCTTCTCAAGGATGAAATATATAAAAAATTTGTGATTGTTTCTAATGGTTTGAATGGTTTTCAAGTTGAGAAGAACATGATTTGTTGTTTATTGGAAAACAAATCCACTGAAATGTAGTAGTATTTTAGAAAATATAATACTTTTGGCAAGTATCGGTTGCCCTTGGGATGCCCTTGGGATGAGATTAGCAAGCTATACCGCACAAAACCTCAACTTTTTATGGACAGTTCAGAGACAACATATTATTCTACAGTGGATGTTCTGTCAAACTTGGGACTAAGAAAGGAAAATATAGGTAACATTATTTTAAATTATCTTGATATTCTTAGATAGGACCCAAGAAAACCCATGGCAGACAATCTATATTTTGCAAGCGTTGGTTTGGATCAAAAGGAGACCACAAAGACAAATTTGAGTCATCCTCGCTATTTTCATGAGAAATTGATCAAGTTGATTGAAGATGTTAATTTCACTAGGATTTAGAAGTAGGGAATTGTTGTGTCTATCAGAGAACATCTAAAAAACACAATGCTCATGACTCCATTGTCTAAGGTTTCTTCAGAAACATTTCAGAATATCCCTTCTGTACAATCAAAACCTGTCCAAAAAAGAGATGATCTAGTTTTCCGTGGCTCTAAAAGAGAATATTTGAAAATCACAAACCATGTGACTCGAATTTATAAAGTAAAAAAAAAAATTAAAAAATAAAATAACTAAATAAATAATAAAACTAAAATAAAATAAAATAAAAAATAAAAAATAAAAAAATCCAGAATACCCTTTCTCGAGGATTCTTTGCAAGGAATACAATAATATATTACCATTCAAACCTCCTCAACAACTCTGTACTAAAGATCGTAATAGGATGTTGAGATCCCCTTTCTACTCCAAGAAAATCATGAAAATATTCTAGAAAAAGACTACAATAATATAATAAAATATTACCATTCAAACCTCCTCAACAACTCTATACTAAAGATAGCAATAGGATGTTGAGATCCCCTTTATACTCCAAGAAAAATCATGAAAATATTTTAGAAAAGACTACAATAATGCTCTCAATCAACCAGCTCCATGATACAAGTCAACGATAACATGATAATTGAGTTGGTTTTGTAACAATCCTCCAAAAATGGCACCACAAAGTACAATTCCTCCTCCAAGTGGTTGACAATGTATCCACCTACACGAACAATGAATGAATCCTCCTTAGAAGCATGTGTGGTCTCCTCCAAAGTGGATTCCTTATTCAAACCCTGAATGAATGCACAAAGACCATGCAAAACTCCAATAAAGTGGTACTTGTGGCATCATGAGTAGAAATCATCAATATTTAATGCAGAATATGTCTAGCTTCATCTGAGCATTGCTCAACTATCTATCAAGCGAACTGGATATGATGGAGATATCTATTAGAGGTATTGAGGGTGAAATCTAGTAGAGGTGTAACTCCTTCAAGGCATTGGCAATATTGCAATGTTACTATTTAGCATTAAAGTTTTAGTTGTTGACACATTTAAGCCATGTGGCTTGTTACTCAATTTACATAGTGTATGCTATAATTGCAATCTGTGTATATCAGAGCATAGGTGAGGACAAGCCCAAGCAATAAGAGAATGCAATACAACTGAGAAGTGAGATATTCTACCTTGAAGGCATGACTCATTAGGTATGTAGCTGAAATGAGAGATAGAACATGAGATATTTTTCCTCTGAGATCCTTACATTGACTATGAAATTTTTAGAAAACTTTTAGGTTTCATAGTGACATGATTTTGCATAGGATTCTAGCAGTTATTTGTATGTCAGAATAAGAGGCATCTCGAAATTTTTAACAAGAATTGAGTTCATCAAAGTCTGGCCTAAGCAAACAAGAGGCCTAGTATTGACTTGGTTCTTATACTCTGAAAAACAAGGAGTATTGTTGTAGTACCACTATAAGAATGAAATGCTAAACTTTCCCGCAGTCCTGAAGCATTCATTCGGACCTCCTTAAGGACAAAAGGTTTTGTTTGATCTTGGATTCTTCATTTTGTATGCCTGTCACTTCAAGTGGGTATGCTCTGAAATATTTCTACCTTTGGAGAAGTAAGATTCCTATTGTGGTGTGGGATTCATTGGATACATGAAGGTGTATTAAAGACTCTAAGGGCTCAATATAAAGGCATTTCTTAACAACTATTTGACACCTGGCTATATGAGTCATAGTTATACGTTGATGAGACTTCATGTCTGTCCGAGTTTCAAGAATGACTTTATCTCATGTTGATCCAAGTTTCAAAGATTGCAATCCATTCTTATCTGATTTTTAATGAAAGATTACATATCTAGGTACAAATATTCTTTTGTCTGAGTTTGAGGATTTATTTAATCACTCTCTTCTGCCCTAGAACAAAACGACCTGTCTTGCGGATTGTTCACTTGAAACAACCTCAATACAGACCGAGATTTATCTAGCCTGAATTCTCTTAAATTTGATTTGAATTTCTGAACCAGATTACAGTTTTTTGTTGTTTAAGGTTCTAATAAGCAGTTGTTGGAAAGTTGTGGCCTCTCCTCTACTCTTTGAACAAGACTATTGAACATAAGTATGATAATTATTTGTTATCAGAACTAGGGCCTAAAGAAAATAAGTGTCATTGGCGTAACTCACTTAAGTTTCATGCATGAATATTTTACTGTTTTAAAGGCTAGTTGTCTAAGTATAAATCTGATGTAGAATGAGTTCAAACTTGCAAGAAGACTTCTCTAGTCCAAGGGTTTACAACAGAAGTCTTGATCAAGACTCAATTCCCAGTAAGACCATCTCAAATATTAGCTCTCCAAGGACTTGAATTGTAAGCAGTAACCTATTGTGACATCTCCAAAAATTTTATCTTCATAATGACCAAGCAGAAAACATACATCTTCAGGACATCGGAGGTACATCAAATTAGTTTTATTTCTGTCTTTTCTCATTTGAAGGAATTGTCATCGGTTTAAGTAAGTTTGTTGTCACCTACAAAAGTAAAATCTTAATTATCATCAATTTCTTCATTGGATGGTAGAATGACTTTATTGCAATAGTTGAGATAATGTAAGGCTGGGTACAGGTTAGATTAGCGGCATCCAATTCACAGATCCTTTCAAGAATAGAAGTTTCACATTTCTTCACATTACAGTACATTCATCCTATAAAAGGTAGAAAGATAAGATATTGAAAAACATTTAAAACTCATCATGACCATCGTGATCTAGTCAAGGACATCTCCTTCATAATTTGTAGGGTGCCTAAAGCAGATCATTTGATTCTGAAAAGTGCAACATGAAAAGTAGTGATAGTAGCACCTTCAGGCATCATGGGTACTATTACAATAAGATAATGAAGATTGTGTAAGTCTATAACGAAAACACCCTTATTCAAGATTGACTATGAATAAAGCATTCTTGATCCTTAAAGAAAATGAGAGGCAAAAACACCTTATGATTTGAAACAATATTTATTGTGGCTAGTTAGCAGAGGAGTTCAGAATGATGGTACTAATGGTTCTTTATAGTAGTAGGTTTTTTTATATTGTATTTTGAAACCAAATTCATTTGAATATTACTGGGATAACCATAATATATCTATAGTAACTATGGTACATGTTTCCCATCGCTTCTTAAGGATGAAGTATATAAGAAATTTGTGACTGTTTCTAATGCTTTGAATGGTTTTCAAGTTGAGAAGAATAGGATTTGTTGTTTATTGGAAATAAAATCCACTGAAATGTAGTAGTATTTTAGAAAAGCTAATACTTTTGGCAAGTATCAATTTCCCTTGGGATGCCCTTGGGATGAGATTACCAAGCTATACAGTACAAAGCCTCAACTTTTTATGGTCATTTCAAAGACAACATTGTATTCTACAGTGGATGTTCTGACAAACCTGGGACTAAGAAAGGAAAATATAGGTAACATTATTTTAAATTATCCTGAGATTCTTAGATGGGACCCAAGAAAATCCAAGGCAGACAATATTGATTTTGCAAGCATTGGTTTGGATCAAAAGGAGATGACAAAGACAAATTTGAGTCATCCTCGCTATTTTCATGAGAAATTGAACAATTTTATTGAAGATATTAATTACACTGGGCTTGAGAAGCAGGGAATTGTTGTGTCTATCAGAGAACATCTAAAAAACACAATTCTCATGACTCCATTGTCTAAGGTTTCTTCAAAAAAAATTCAGAATATCCCTTCTGTATAATCATAACTTGTCCATAAAAGAGATGATCTAGTTTTCAATGGCTCTAAAAGAGAATATTTGAAAAGCACAATGCATATGACTCGATTGTTTAAATTTTCTCTATAAAAAAATCAGAATACCCTTTCTCGATGATTCTTTGCAAGGAATACAATAATATACTACCATTCAAACCTCCTCAACAACTCTATACTAAAGATAGCAATAGGATGTTGATATCTCCTTTCTACTCCAAGAAAAATCATGAAAATATTTTAGAAAAATACAAAAATAATACAATAAAATATTATCATTCAAACCTCCTCAAAAACTTTATACTAAAGATAGCAATAGGATGTTGACATCCCATTTCTACTCCAAGAAAAATCATGAAAATATTTTAGAAAAAGACTACAATAATGCTCTCAATCAACCAGCTCCATGGTACAAGTCAACGATAACATGATAATGGATTTGGTTTTGCAAAAATCCTCCAAAAATGGCACCACAAAGTACAGTTCCTCCTCTAAGTGGTTGATCATGTATCTACCTTCACGAAAATTGAATGAATCCTCCTTAGAAGCATGTGTGGCCTCCTCCAAAGTGTATTCCTTCATCAAACATTAAATGAATGCACAAAGACCATGCAAAACTCAATTAAATTGGAACTTGTGGCATCATGAGTAGAACTATCCATCAATATTCAATACAGAAGATGTTTGGCTGCACTTGTGCACTACTCAACTATCTATCAAACAAACTGAGTATGATGGAGACATCTAGTAGAGGTGTTGAGGGTGAAATCTAGTAGATTTGTAACTCCTTCAAGGCATTGGGAGTAGTGCAATGTTACTATTTACCATTAAAGGTTTAGTTGTTGACACATTTAAGCCATGTGGCTTGTTACCTAATTTCCATAGTGTATGCTATAATTTCAATCCATGTATATCAGAGCACAGGTGAGGACAAGCCCAAGCAAGAAGAGCATGCAATACAATGGAGAAGTGAGATATTCTACCTTGAAGGCATGACTCATTAGGTATGTAGCTGAAATGAGAGATAACACGAGAGATCTTTTTCCTCTGAGATCCTTACATTGACTATGAAATTTTTTAGTAAACGTTGAGGTTTCATAGTGACATGATTTTGCATAGGATTCTAGCAGTTATTTGTATGTCAGAATAAGAGGAAGCTTGAACTTTTTAACAGGAATTGAGTTCATCAAAGTCTGGCCTAATCAAACAAGAGGCCTAGTATTGAATTGATTCTTATACTCTGAAAAACGAGTATTGTTGTAGTACCACTATAAGAATGAAATTCTAAACTTGCCCTCACTCCTGCAGCAGTCATTTGGACCTCCTTAAGGACAAAACGTTTTGGTTGATCTTGGATTCTTCATTTTGTATGCCTATCACTTCAAGTGGGTATGTTCTAAAATATTTCGAATTTTGGAGAAGTAATAGTCCTATTGTGGTGTGGGATTCGTTGGATACATGAAGGTGTATTAAAGACTCTAAGGGCTTAGTCTACAAGCATTTCTTAACAACTATTTGACACCTGGATATATGATTCATAGCTATATGTTGATGAGACTTCATGCCTGTCTAAGTTTCAAGAATGACTTCAACTCATGTTGATCCAAGTTTCAAATATTGCAAGCCATTCTTATCTGATTTTTAATGGAAGATTATAGATCTAGGTACAAAGGTTCTTTTGTCTGAGTTTGAGGATTTATTTAATCGCTCTCTTCTGCCATATAACAAAATGACCTGTCTTACGGATTGTTTACTTGAAACAACCTCAATACAGACCGAGATTTATTTGGCCTAAATTGTCTTAAATTTGATTTGAAGTTCTGAACCAGATTATAGTTTGTTGTTGTTTAAGGTTCTCATAAGCAGTTGTTGGAAAGTTGTTGCCTCTCCTCTACTCTTTGAACAAGACTATTGAACATAAGTATGATAAATATTTTTTATTATAACTAGGGCCTAAAGAACAAAAGTGTCATTGGCATAGCTCACTTAAGTTTCATGCATGAATATTTTACTGTTTGAAAGACTAGTTGTCTAAGTATACATCTGATGTAGAAAGAGCTCAAACTTGCAAGAAGACTTCTCTATTCCAAGGGTTTACAACAGAAGTCTTGATCAAGACTCAATTCCTAATAATACCATCTCAAATATTAGCTCTCCAAGGACTTTAATTGTGAGAAGTAACCTATTGTGACATCTCCAAAATTTTGATATTCATAATAACAAGGGAGAAAACATACATCTTCAAGACATCAGAGGTACAACAACTTAGTTTGATTTCTGTCTTGTCTCATTTGAAATAATTGTCATCAGTTGAAGTGTGTTGTCACCTACAAAAGTAAAAGCTTCATTATCATCAATTTCTTCATTGGATGGTAGAATGAATTTATTGCAATAGTTGAGATAGTCTAAGGCTGGGTACATGTCAGATTAGTGGCATCCAATTCACAGATCCTTTCAAGAATAGAAGTTTCACTTTTCTTCACATTACAGTACATTTTTCCTATAAAAGGTAGAAAAACTAAGATATTGAACAACATTCAAAACCCATCATGACCGTCATGATCTAGTCAAGGACCTCTCCTTCATAATTTTTAGGGTGTCTGAAGCAGATCATTTGATTCTAAAAATCGCAGCATGAAAAGTAGTGATAGCAGCACCTTCAAGCATCATGGGTACTGTTACAATAAGAGAATGAAGATTCTGTAAGTCTATAACGAAAACACCCTTATTCAAGATTGACTATGAGTCAAGCATTCTTGATCCTTAAAGAAAATGAGAGGCAGAAACACCTTATGATTTGAAACAATATTTGTTATGGCTAGTTAGCAGAGGAGTTCAGAATGATGGTACTATATAACCTGGAAGTGACTTTTGCATAATGAAAAATTTCTTCATGAACAAATTTGTATAGCAATAGATGAATTTTAAACATGATTATGACCTCTAGGAATAATATGTGGTCCTGGTAAGTCTAACCATATGTCATTATAATAATAGTATGTGATAATTAATTGGATAAATCATAAAATTTCTCGAGGAAAGTTCACTCTATGATGATTACGCCTACTAAAATCATGATTGCTTGTTTACAGAGTTTATACTCTGAATAGAGAACATGATTGTGTCATAAATTTCGTCATTTCATTTTACAAAGCAATTGAGATAGTTGTTTACAGCACACGAGATTTTGAAATTCCAAATCCACTCTTTCTTGATTGCATTCTACTGAACTTGACAGGATTACAGTGAAATTTCATTAGCCTATCGGCCATCTCATGTAGATGCCACATATGACTTCAAATATGGTGTTTGTTCAGTTCATGTATGCTTAAGCATGCCTATTTGCTGAGTAGTATGCCTCTCTTTAAATGCTTCTTGCTTTTGAAGACACAACTTAGTGATTTATGTGTTATAACTGCATTTCTATAAAATGCAGGGAGGTGGCAGATCTTCGGCACGGGAAACAATTGGAAGAGTAGCAGCTGAGGCTGTGGAAAAGAAGATACTTGAGCTAAAAGCTAGGACTGAGGTACGGTCATACTACTTTCAGTATTACAATTTGTAGAAATTTGTTGAGGCTTCTTGTATACTTTTTTCCTCTCTAGATGAATTAGACATTTTTAATTTCTGGGAACATTATTTCCCTACTACCTTAAATATATATTGTTGATCTTTAAATTTCCAGAAAATAATATAGTGTGGAATACCTCATTTAATTGCAGAAATTTCCAATTATTGAAAGAAGTTTCATGAATGCTATGTCAAACTCTTTTCTCTTGGTATCTATGTGAAAATGGCTACAGATAATCATTAAAGGACTCATGATAGGCATGTGGTAAACAATATCATGTATGCATACTGATATTTCTAGGATGTAGGAATTTCCATTTTGTAGTTATTCATAGGATCTAAGCAGAATAATTGTTTGAAGAATTGAAATTATGCCAAATATATGAACTCATGAATTTTACCATGCCCAATTTTAGGCATGTGGCTTGGGCAATACTAAATATTAAGTTGGATTTCATTGACACTTAAATTACAGAATTTGAAAATTAAGATATGTAAGTGCTCTAAAGCCATCAAATTCTAGCCATCCTCCAGTTAACCAACAAAATGAGCAATGGAATATTAGTGGAAGTCATGAAAACTAATGAAAATGCATGTTATCAAGATGTCCAATCTGATAGTATGTGTTAAAATTTCTTTGAAACCACCATCCTAGAAATTTACCACCTATCAGATTACAAATCTATTGAATAAAGATACAACTGGGATGTTAAATTATCCTAAAACCAACTATCTAAGCAAACATATCAGATCTAGTTACTTGCTGGAATTATTAACTCAAAAAACTTTGGGATGTAAAGGGGTAGTCAATCAACTAGTAAAAGAGGAAACCAAACTTGGAGTGATTATGCAAATATTTTGGATGTACAGGAGTAGTCAATCAACTATTAAAAGACCATAGTTGCTAACAACCTCCTTCAATAAACTGTATGAGGCATCTTCAAATACCAGACTACACTGGCTCATAAATTTTCCCTATTAAGTAGCACTATCTACTCAATTCATATACCACACACTTCACAGTATGTGCTGGAATTCTGTAAAGATTTTGTTTTTGAAAAAACAATAACCACACTAAATATGAATCTCCCTTTCCTTCAAAAGTCTCCCATATACAATGTGAATGAAAGCCATTCTACCAAGTAACAAGGATAACAACTTTAGAGTACAAAACATCTTGACAAGTACTAAGGCTGTGATTGCAACCATTCATTGATCAATTGCAGCAAATAAGGGGACATCTAATGCATGCTATCCCCTACCAAATAATACATCAAAAACTTTTAAATCGTATTTTCCATGAAGCTTTATCTTTTCACCTATTGCATGTTTTTGAAAATGATCTTCAATGTTTGTATCTCCTTCTTGCTTTTTCGAATGGCTAGTGCTATTCCCAAACCTTGAACTTTTGTTTCCACCACTTCTTTTTAGCAACCATAGTGTCATTTTTTGTAACTGAAGCACTATAAGCATGATCACAGCTATTACTACAACCTTTTCCTATTTTCAGTATTCTCTGCAAGGAATACAATTAAATATTACCATTCAAACCTCCTCAACAACTCTATACTAAAGATAGCAATAGGATGTTGAGATACCCTTTATACTCCAAGAAAAATCATGAAAATATTTAGAAAAAGACTACAATAATGCTCTCAATCAACCAACTCCATGATACATGTCAATGATAACATGATAATGGAGTTGGTTTTGCAACAATCCTCCAAAAATGGCACCACAAAGTACGATTCCTCCTCTAAGTGGTTGACCATGTATCTACCTTCACGAACAATGAATGAATCCTCCTTATAAGCATGTGTTGCCTCCTCCAAAGTGGAATCCTTCTTCAAAACTTGAATAAATGCACAAATACCATTCAAAACTCCAATAAAGTGGCACTTGTGGCATCATGAGTAGAATTTTCCATCAATATTCAATGCAGAAGGCTCCATTTGGAAAATTCCATGGTAGAAGTACAATCTACGAAGGAGATGACGAAGTAATTATCAATGAGTGAACATCCTCATCATAATAGCTTGGAAATGTGTGCAAGGTGACTTCCTCTCATATAATGTGTCCTCCCCATTGACTAACAAATTCCCCAAAGGGGTAATGACCCTTCAAATATTTGTTGAAATTGTGAGTGCCTTATAATCATATGTCTATCCAACATATCAATTATTTTCCTTGATGAACAGATCTGAAAAAGGTGTTTGAATTATCGCTGGAGATGCAAGTGAGACTTGAACACACTGAAATAGATCTGAGAGAAAGTCGTATATTCTTCACATAGGTAGAAAAATTGATCACTCAACATCTGAATGCATGTGCGACTGCTACCATTTTTCATGTTCCCTTATTTTTTCTAAATGTTGAGTATAGTTTGTTGGAAATTATCAGCTATTCACTAGTGGCTCAGCCTCTTCAAATGTGTAAAAAAACATCAAAATATTCTCAAATATTTGCTACAGGTTGTATAAATTTGTTGATTTGTAAGCAGTGACATGTTTAGCTAGAAAAAACCCTTGTACACTATTTTAATTTCCACATCTGATGAAGTCAAAGTTGTATGGGGCTTCTTCGTGTTGTTTTGGATTTTTTAGCCTACATGAACTTTGTCTAGCTTTTATTTTTATTTTTTTGAATTTTTTCATGAAATTTGCTTTAGTTCTTTTTGTCATAACTCATTAGGCTCTAGAATATGTGCATCAATATTCTCCTGCCATGCTTGAGAGTTAGTTTTTTGTATATAAAATTTCCAAAATTTGTCCAAAACTCTCTTTTCACAGCGCACAAAAACTAACTTATCTAGTCCATTCAGGCCAATGACTTACTTATCTAGTGGACCATTCTATGTTCTGGGTGAAGGAGTCACACTTCTAAATTTTGAGAGAGATTCATTTTACACCTGGGAAACTAGACATGCTTCCTTAGTAGCCAGTTTGGTCATGAATTCCTATTACAGAAAATGGACTTTATGTAATTATCCTGTGGCATACCTATTATCTGTTGCATCATTTTACGCAATTGAATCCAGCTTCACAGTTTCTACTGCTTTGTCTATAACATGCTTTGACATGTCCTTTACTAAATTTTATATCTGTAGCTCTCCAACACCTTTCTGTGACTTTCCTACTTTCTCCAAGTCGCCAAATGGTGTGGGTATTCTAATTGATTTTACAGGAGAGGTACACTACAACCATTTGCCTCCTGGATGTTGAAATTGATGATTAGATGCCTTGTCGAAACAAGGCTTCAAGTAGAAGGCCTTATTAGCTCATCATTCATGTATGCATCTTATATTTTACTTGCTTAAGGAGACGGTACACTACAAAGGCCTTGTTTCGAATTTATACATTTAGCATCATCATCACTGGACGCAGAAATAATTCCTATCAAGAATCTTGTACATTCAGTGGACCACTATTTATGATTTGACCATGGGTGCTTTACTTCAAACTTTATATTCCATATTCCCTAGATGCATTGTTGAATGTAAAAATAAAGGGTTTCTCAATGCTAAGTGTGTTTTCTCAAACATTTCAAAATACAAACAACAGATAAATATTTATGAACATAGAAACACTTTTGTAAATTTTAAAACTTCCATGGTTGTTTTATGATATTGACATCCAATCTGATATCATCAAGAAGACAAAGTGTAGCATTATGAGTATGTTGCCTAAATTAGGGATCAAAGCAATGAGTGAAATTTTTTTTGAGGTTTTAGATTTAGCATTGCAAGATCAGATTGTTGATGTCTAAGCTGAAGATGTTGCATCTATGCCAATTCTTGCATTCAATTCTAGATATGATGTTATTACAACCATGTGTAGAAGATCAGAGGTACTTGTTGAAGACAAATCTAACAAAGTTCATGAAATTTTAGCTCATGATATTGGATACATTGCATGTTTATCTGCTACTCCTTTAGCAACCGATTATGCAACCAACTTTCTGTGTCAAATCCACAAAAATGTTGGTTTGAAAGTGAATTTGGGAAACATAGATGTTCTTATATCAAGATTCTTTTGTGCTCAGTGTAATAAAAAAATTTCAGCTAACTCAGGGAAAAGTGACCTTGATGTAACTTTATATCAGATATAAAGGAAATACATTCTTAATAATACAAATGTTAGAGTTTACTTTCAGTATTTGTCAGTCTCTCTTTTCTCGACTTATTTTTAGTGAATCATTAGAGTAAGTTCGTGTTGCTACTATGGAAAAAATTTCTCGTCTTCTATGCCATGCAATCAAAAGTGGCCTTCTGGGAACAAAACCTTTGTGGATAAAATGCCTGGATATACTTCCACTTTATGAGAAGAAGGTTGTGAGGAGATAAAGTTTTTTTAAATTCGTTACTTCATTGATAATAATGTAATGGATATTTTGTTTTAAGATGATGATGCATGCAAAAAAACAAAAGAAGAAAATATGCTTGGAATATTGAAACATGCTTTGGAAGCCACTGAGGATCCGGATGTATTTGAGACTTTGTTGGAAACGGTAGCAGAAATTATGAAAATGGCTAATGTCCATGGATATTTATTTTTTTTCTCATTTTCTTTATTGATTGATCAACTTAAAAATTCAAATAGCTGGGTAAGAGTAACAATTTCTAGGTTAATACATAAATATACTAGTTTTAAATAGAAGGGAGGAATTCGGATCAATCCCTTTTGAGGTTTGGTGGAGATTAGAGATGAGTTGTTTGAATACTTGAAAGAAAGGTTTGTCACACACGTAGTTATGAGAATTGAATTTGCAGAGGTATACCAAGTGTAGATCTTGTTCGAGAGATGGTCCCCCACCCGTTCTTCCAAAGCTTGTAGTTTTACAACAGCGTAAATTGCCATGCATTAGCTACTTTTGCATGAATTGGAAACACATAGTTGAATGCAAATTTTCCGAGCTTTTTTTGGCTGGAATGGTGTCACATGGCTCTATCGTTTGTGTTTCTTCACTTTCGGATAGAAAGGAATTGGTTCTTTCGTAATGCAATTCTATGAAGCCCCAAACATGATCTAATACTAGAGATATTCTTACTAGAGTGTTTCCAATTTTTCTTGAGAAGTTTGTACATTTCCTTAGGGATGCACACAGAGTGACAATATTGATGAAAGGCTATCAAAGGTTCTAGATATGATTTAAGAGGTGGCTAGTCTTGTCATTGGATCGGATGATATTCTAGGATTTTTAAGGAATTACTAGTTTCCATTTTTTTCTAATTTAAGGAACAATTCCTTGTAAGCAAGGAGGAAGAGGTGAGAGTAATACTAGGTGACAAGTGGGAATGTATCACAATTTATTTGTAAAAATCTAATTGTAACTCACATGTTTAGGATACAAACAACCACCAATGATCCCATTGATTTCTCCATCAATTACTCCATTAACTAACTTCATTATATTTTGGATTTTATGTACTACAATATATATGCATTTTTGGTATTCCTCTCTTGTAGGCTTCCTTTTATTTTTTTAAATGCCACTTATATTACTTTAAGGAAAAAGGAGAAATTAGGAAAAGGATAAATTAGTTACACTTGTGATATGTGTATGCACATATTTTCTCAAGCTCCTCAAAGAAGAAGGTTTGAGAACTACAGAAAAATATTTATGATGTTACTTGTTTACAAATTTGAGAAAGCTTCAAGGGTTACAATCAAAATCTAGAAATTTTGTTTCTTGGTGGAATGTGAGACATTCTTGGATTTGTATAATGCTTCAATGCGTGTTTAGGATCTAGGTAAGTGTGAATGATTAAAATCTTTTTGTCATTGTTTTATATTGGATTCCCATTCTCTCTAAGTTATCAAAGGTAAGTTAAAACCTGATTAGACTAAGGGACAACATATTCCATTACCCAAGAATTTAACCTTATGGGAAGTGCACTACACTTGTTTGATACTTCAACACATTTTGAGGGCATTCCAATAGAAATGTCAATGTTGTTGGATACGCTTGGCATTGGTTAGTTTTGGAAAAGTTCTATTTTTCAAATATGTTGGTTTCATGAAGTAATATTTCTAACCAAGAGGATAAAGACTTGGCATTCTAGGACATAGTGGTGTTATTTCTTTCCCTGTGTTGTGATTTATTAGTATTCCACCACTATTAACTTCATTATGTAGTTGTACTCGTTTAGTAGTATATTACAACAATGACTTGTTAAAAGAAAATTATTCTAGTTTGTTTGAACGTCATAAAATGGAAGGAAATCTAGCTTTGAATTAGAAAAAAATGGAATATATTCGAAAAAATATGTTTTTTTGATCAAATATAGGTCCGTTTCTTGATCATTTAAACAAAAAAACCGATGATGAAAATAAACAATGATTTTGGACACGATGAATTCACGAACTCTCCAAAGCTCGAAAACAAGTTAGCGTATTCGGTTTTGTGTGCATCGGATAAAAAATGAATAACATTAAGTTTGCTTTGGGATATTTATAGAACCATTTTAGAGATTCTAAATGGAAATTGTGTGTGCTAATCTTGCTCGATTAATTATAGGGAAAACAAGGGGCATACATAATTTGTTGGCTTATAGGAATTGGATTCCTTTTCCCTTGGAATAGTACATTGATAATTAAATATTACTATATTGAAGCTATATTCTGGTTAGTATCACAATTTAAAAGTCTTGCCTTATTCTTTCTTAGTTTCTTATTGTAATCTTGTGTCCGCAATACTTTGCTCCACCCATTAGATTTCTAATAACCGGTTTATTGTTGAAGTGTCACTTCTTAGAGATTGCTAGAGGAAATGATACAAATAAAAAATTTGGATCATGAGACATTATTAGTAGAAATTGCTAGTTCTGTTGTGTTTATTTGTGGCATTTTATTTGCTTTGTTTATACAGAGTCATCTAGTGGCCACTATTTCCCAACTAAAGAAAAATTGTTCGAATTTCTTGCTTTTATGGGGGAAAATGACATTAACAATCTTGTTGATGTTGAGGTATATATCGTATCAATCCTTTTGATAGCTTACTTTAGTTTATATTCCGAGTGTTCATGTCTAATACTCGCATTGTAACTTTTTTTTGTTTTCTTTTTTGTAGAAAATGGACTCGGTGATTGATGGTAAGAAGTAAGGATTGAAGAAAGAGGGGGAATAATAACACTAGAGTGAAAAAAGAGAGATAAGTGTATCGGTCCATAGGTACTCGTAGAGCCAATATCACGCATAAAGACAGATAGATAAAGACTGATGGTCAAGTTTTTAGAGTTGGTGAATTCACTTACAATTCCTTGGCAAGATAATGATAATGTTTTGAAGTGATGAACAATATTTTATCTTTAAATCGTACTCCAACCAATATTAAGTTGGAAACTCATATTGTAATACTTGACATTTTATATAATATAATGTGGTTGGAATTATTTGTAGTTGCACTTGATATTACTTGGTATTGTAATTAACATATGTAACTTTGCGTTTTTATATTAGATGAACATGTAAATTGTATGACATTTTTTTTTAAATTTAGTTGCAAAATCATACTAATTAATTTATGTGATTAATAATGAACACATAAAATCAATCTAAAACTATTAAAATAGTAGTTTATATTGATTAATGATGAACAAAAATAAAATAAATATACGACTAGATTAGTCACTTATAATGATTATTAATGAAAGTAAATGAAATGAATATAAACTACTAAATTAGTCGTTTATATAATGAATAAATGACTACGCATATGATAAATTTGTGACTACAAATGACGACTAAATTTTGCATATATCATGACTATTAGTAGCTAATTTACGGTATCTTATAACACGACTCAAAATTTAGTCATATTTCATCGAGTCATTAATTGGTTTCAAACAATGATTAAAAATTTGCATATATATGACTATTAGTAGCTAATTTACAGTATCTTATAACATGACCAACATTTTGGTCATATTTCTTTGGTCATTAATGGTATTTCTTGGGTGATGATATAGTGATATATTTTGTTGTATAGTTGGTCATTAATTGTGACAATTAATGATCAAATCAAAGATTAAATCAATGACCAAATTAATCACCAAATCAATAGCTAAATTAATGATTAAATCAATGACTAAATCAATGACCAAATTAATGACCAAATATACAACTAGACAACAAAATTGAGATACCCAATTAATGACTAAGCTAAAAACGCACTCCAAAGTTGGTCGCGTTATAAGATACTTGTAAATTAGCTACTATTGGTCACTCGATCGAAAAATGGTCGTTTATATGCAAATTTTAGTCGTTTTTTTAGTAACTAATTAGCTATTTTCTACTAGTGACAACGACAGGCATTAATGCAATTCACCAAACCCGAAATTAAACAAATAGAAATTTACCCGATAGCTTTGTAAATTCAAAAGGAGGACACGTGGAGCATTAATATTGGATCGCATGAAATTGAAGGGGAATCGAAAACCCGAAAATCGGACCCGAATTTTTTATAGGGCACATTGGATTGAGAATTCGAGTTAAAATTAGGCGGACGTCGACATCCCATTTTGGAACGCGAATTTGGTTTGAAATTCAATCTATTTAGACTTTTGAAGTCCGATCGGAAAGGGTTCTTTAATGTTTTTGATAGTTTAATATATACATATGTTATATATATATCATATGCGAAATGAAAGGTGGGCCATAGAATTTAGTTTTTAATTTTATTTTTTTTTAAAAGAGGGTTTATTATAATATGTTTTATATGTTCCGACATATAAAAATAAAAAGGTCGAAAAAAGCTTGGTAGTTTTTTTTATAGACGATACGTAAATTTTTTATTACATAGCGGTGTGTAAAAATTGAGAAAACTCGAGTGTAACTTTTTAAGTGTGTATGCACGGCTAGTGCGAAAGGGAAAACACAGCAGAGTGTTTTGAGGGACGTAGTATGTTTGTTTTGGGAAATGGGGACGATTGAGTTGGTTTTATGCATTCGCGTTTTGTGGCAGGTCATAATTTTGTAATCCTCTCGGTGAGGAAGTAGTGTAATAGTTTTTTTTTGAGTTATTGAAGGGAATAGAAGTTTTTTTTTCAAAGTATTGAAACTCTGTCTCCCTGTCGAAAGAAATTTTTTATTTTCTGCTCGTGTTAGAGGAAGGGAGATTTATGGGTGGTTCTTATGAATCAACCAACCATTCGAACATGCTCATCAATCCAAACCATAAGTATTATGTGACAATATTCAAGCGGTGCATCGAATCGGATTTACGAAGCTATGTTAGAGAAACCCTAAACTCTCACTGAAAATAGGTGAAATGTGGCACCACTCGGGGAGATTGACATGTGCCAATTGGTACAAGTGGTAGACAATTGGAATGCTCAAACAACGAGGTGATGCAAGAATGACATGAGGGAGAAAATATCGGAAAAGCCCCAAATCTGGAGAACTAAAGCTCATCACCAACCCCGAGATTGACAACTTTACATGATGTAACCTATGCAAAATCGTAAATGGAGAAATCATAGTAACAATAAAGTAACCTATGTAACAATAAAGTCGGATTCATCACGGGAGTGGTAATGGGAGAAATCATAGTGAAAAACGAGAAACATGCATAGTTGCTTACAATCAAATAGATGAAAAAAACACATACAAAAAAAACCTAGATAATAATCGTGAACAAGCTTAATATTGAATTATGAACCGTAAAGGAACTTACAAAATGTGACATTACGAACTCTGGTCAAGCACACAAGAAAAAATATCTTGGACATGACCCTAGTTGACAAGTTGTATTGCTCATGATGCAAGAGGATTTGTACCTGTGACTGCCAAGTCAATCAAAATCCATCATTATCTATACAATAAATACAAGTAATTGATGTAGTATTTTTTTACTCTAAGACACATTCTTATGATAATGTTAGAACATATGTTGAAAATGTCAAAAACATACTTGAATAAGCTCCTCTTCATTTCAAGAACAATTTATTGGAGTCGCATGAACTTGGAAACAAACCTCCCACGATCCGAAAGAGTAGCAACTAAGTCAACAATGACTTTTTTTGTTGCTATGCTGGATCAAGGGAGGTTTGCTCCAAAGATTAAATCGCTCCAATAAATTATTCTCTACAAAACAGGGCCAACCACGTGAAGGTGGAAGCTCTTATGGCCCCTCTCCCCCCTCACATCACTCTCAATTCCCCAATACCCAATCTATATTTCATTTTTTTACTTTCATGAGCATGAAAAAAAATATTCAATAACTAATAAAAAAAACAATTCAACAAAAAGTACGCAAGGAAACATTGCAATTAATGCTTGACATACAAATAGTATGATAAATGAGTTTTTTATATAACGCAAAAAACGTTCCAAGTATGGTAACGTTTGTCTTATAATAATACAATATTTTACATTGTCAAATTTTCTTTTCTTCTTCCTATTTTTAAAGCTCCTAATTACATCATCAATATCATCGTGCTCTGCTCTGTTTTCGTGCCTTTCAACCCACAGCTGTCGAGCCTAGTTGCGTATTCACGATGTACGGGCTCATCCGATGACGGGTGGGCATCGCCTAAAAAATGATAATATTAAATTTTAATTGTCGCTTAAATATCATTGAACTAGTTCGATAATATTAATAAAAAAAATTGCAATGAGATTATTTATCGAGTGCACCGCTGTCGCCGTCCCGACCTAGTTGCATTGTCACGATGTCCGGGTCTCATCCGTGTGATGGGGCATCGCCTCCAAAAACAGATAATATTAAATTTTAATTATCGCTTTTTAAATATCATTGAACTAGTTCGGTAATATTAATAAAAAAAATTGCAATGAGATTATTTACCTGGTGCACTCGTGTTGTCGTCGTTGGGACTGTTGCCTGTCTCCCTCTTCGGTGGTAAGATCCTCAAGGGAAACATTCTCTATCATTTAAACAAAAAACGTTATAAGGACAACCATCAAGGTATAATTAGAAAAAAATTATAAGTGGAAATTAATTACCGTCACGGCCCTCCATCGATAGCGACATTGTCGGCCTGGTCCCCACTACAATGATCAGAGTTGCACGAGAGGATCATCTACATTTGGCTCTAAAAATCGGGGTTATTTACCTCATCGGTAGTGTTGCTCCCCCGATTTAAACAAAAATTGTTAGACATTAAATTTATGGACGAAAATAAAAATATTGAAAGGTTAATGTTTTACCTTATCGGGCATTGTAGATCTTGGGACTCGCCTAAGCTTCGCGACGTTCAACTACAGACTTGATAGCCAAAACGGAAAGCGATATTTTTATCTTCCTCTGTAGTTATTGTTCCGAAGTCATCACCCTACATTATATATGATTGTGTATTTTTAATCATATCACGATAGGATTACAAAAACGTTGGAAGAAGATACAATTAATTATAAGATGTTTAGCTACTTAATTACAATTCTTGCTGACTAATTTCAAGTAGCCACCCTCGTCGAGCTTGTGATGGCCCTTTTTTCTCAATCCTAGCTTTGGTTTCCTTTGAGGTGTCGGGCAACCTAGCATCAAAATATTGAAGTCGGATATGAAGTAGCACACTTTTTATTTTAGACATAAAGAAAATTAAAGCTATTGAATTAAAGTTGTAATTTACCTCACGGGTCCGATTGGCATTTTTTTCCTTCTTTTCTTTGCCCTTTTATCTTTTCTGTCATGGATGGAGTGCTCTCCACTCACTCTCCGAAACCGCGAGAGGACGCTCATATCTAGGGTTAAATTGCAATTGCGTCCTATAGGTGTCCCTCGGTATATTTCAAATATTTTCCAGGCTACTGAGCCATCGTTTTTCATCAAATGTGCCGACCCCAAAAAGGGCTTCTAGATAATCTAGAAGTTCTTTTTTTAGGTTGGAATTCTAGGAATTCCACTCGTACGTATGGTTGGGCCAAAAATTACCAACGCATGGCTCTCTAGAATCCCTATAGAACTCATTGTTTCCTACACAAAATAAAACCAAAACAAAGAAGATATTATCATTAATTTAAAAAATAAAAATCATGATAAATATGTTTTAGATAAAGTACATGAAATAGTTAAAATATTAAAATTTACCCAGGGAGTTGTACATGCTTTATAGGGACACCCTCATCGTTCACCAACAACGTGCCATTAATGGTCCCTTGTGGAGATGACACGTGTAGCCCTCTGAGAAACGCAATAATGTAGTTGGCCATATCGACCTCATCATTGCCAACACGTTCAGCGGTTAGCGGGTGTCGGCTTGGGCGGTGTGTTTCTTGGCTAGCACCTAAAGGAGTAGAAGGTGTACGAGAGGGTTTTTTTGGGCAATATCTTGCCCTTGTGTCCCACTACCACCAACACGGGTTCAGCAAATGCCGGAAAAACGCTACATACAAAAGAAATTTTTTGTTAGTTTAGTCAATGTAAATTAAAAATCAAACTATCACAATTCATCTCATGCAGTAACAAAAAATATCCTTTTGAATTTTTTATTATTACGATATCTATTTATCTACATCTCATAAGATGTTGTATCCTCTCTTCCGTTTCGGGTGTTTGAGGCGCGTCTATCAAAGCATTAAATTTCGACCTTGCATCTCGTGCCTTTTTTTGCAACAACAACAACGGAGATAGGGATGAAGAAAGCTCTTCCTCAAAGAGGGAATCATCATGCGTACCATGGCTAGGTGTCCGCATATTTGAGAAAAAAAAATTAATATTATTTCAATTATGTAAATAACTAAAATACCTAAAGATAGAGCAATGCTGCACTTTACATGTTCTTCCGCTAGCCTCTTTCCGCGATCATCTCATCTTGAGGTTGTTCTTGCACCGGCTCGATCGATACGCCACATTGCAATAAAATTATAAATGTAAAAACTTGAAAACAATATCTAACTTGAAAACACAAAATGAAAACTGAAATAATTTCTAATAAGACACCGGAAGAGCGAGTTAGAGTTTCAAATATGCCTTGCATTGAATTCGATCCTGAAACATGTCATTGCACATTAAGGCACCTAAACATTCAATCCACGAATGATATATTTAAGTAGGCTTCTCCTATTACGGGAAAACACCATACCTATAATGCATTCACTTGCATGTATAAAGGGAAAGGAAAACATGTTTTCATACAACGGTGACAAAGGCATCTTGGGGAAAGGTATCTTCACTTTTTATTTATTTTTGTTCACCCACACCACTCTCGTGTTTTCACTAATCCTTTGTTTTGTCATTTTTGGATTCAAATTAAGTTAAGGCCTTAAGTATTTTTTGACCTTTCGGTGTAGTTTTTATGAGTGCCATGTATGGATTTTTCCATTAATTCTGCACTTTTTTCTCTTCATGCGCATGTTTCTGAAATCAAATGCATGATTTAGTCCCATACATTTAACAAGTTGTTGGATCAACTCCATAGGAAATATCATGTTTCCTATTCAATAAAAATTTATCTCATTTAGGGTAGGTAGGAAGGTTTTCCCTTTGTATTAATAGGGAACTTCTAGCTTGCATTTTTATTATATCTTTCAAATTTAGTGTCATTTCAATTAGGGCATGATTTTTTGCAACTTTCAAGGTGAGAATGAACAAAGACAAATTTTTTTGATGGATGAGTCAGTATATGACTCCATGGCAGGAGGAAAAGGCACTAATCTACTTCTTCAAATATCTATAGTTCTCATTCACCTCATACGAAGATGGTCCCACGATTTTGAGCCAAATGTTGCAACAAAAACTTCCCCCCCCTCCATAATTTGATATTCAATGGAAATTTCTTAAATTGATGATGGGGCAAGATTATGGAACATTGGCACATCAATATGTAATGGAATTCCAAGATCATGATATATGTTTGCATATGTTTATGGCAATGTTCCACCAAGTCCCCTGGAGGTGGGAGCGAGGGGACGAGGGAGCGCGGGAGCGGCCCATGCAAAAGCTCCCTACCAATTTTCAGGAAACGTGGGGGGGGACGTCGGGGTCATAAAAATTATAAAATTTAATATTTAAAATGTAACTATATTTTTGCAAGGGAATGTATATACGGTAATCATACACTTGCATCATGAAATATAAATCATAAATGATAAAATTACAAATCGATGAATGATGAATCATATAATTGAAACAAATTTAAAAGTTAACGAGTTAAAACATACATCATACAATCACGCATGTAAGTTTGTAAGTTTGTAACTATATAATCATTAATGTAACTACTAACAATGTACAATGAAAATAAAGTTTAAGATATCATATGACATATTATATCAAGATTCAAAATAGAGTTTAAATCGAAGTTTACAACTCAATTACGAAACATAAAACTTAAACGCAAATAAGTTATGTCCGAAACATAAAACATAAAACATAACATATGAATATCAAATGATATCATCATACTGATAAATGAGCATAAATTCTCAAGTTAATGCCCCACTAGTCTCACGCATCCAACTTCGCACGAATATATCAAGATCAACCATGTCACCATCCGAATCGAATCACTTGGATTCTCAAATATGCTAAGTGGCACATCAACTTTTAACACGAAAACCATAAACTAAAAGGGGCGGTGAGGGGATGTGAGGGGGCGTGAGGGAAACATCCCCTAGAAGTCCCCAAGACCCCGGAGCGCGAGGGGGCGAGGGAATCTAGACCCCTAGGTGGGGGGCGAGTCCCTCGTGTAACGACGCGGGTTTATGGAGGTGGTGGAGCAAAAAGAGCTCAAATAGAGCTGAAATTTTTCACATAAAAAGGATGTGGGCTTGACTAATGGTTCCATTTTAAAAAATGATATCTAGACGGAGAATAAGTGTAGCATGCAAACATGCATTGAAAATCCATACGAGTTTGCATTGTATTACTTATGATGGATTCAAATTTGGGTTTCAAAATGCCAGTTATGGCATGATTTTGTCGAGAAACCCTTAGTTGGATTCTCATGTTGGTTTAATTTATATTTTAAGTTTGTTTTGCAATCTTTGGGTGATAGTAACTCATGAACTAGGTTACCAATGTGTAACAATCATATTTCAAGAATAAAGTTGTGATTTTTTTATATTATTATTATTATCTATTAGCTACGAGTATTGACACCTAATGCTGGAATTTTGACATCTTGATAGCATGGATAATTTCGAAAATGTTTCTAGTAATGTTAACATAATAACTATCATTACGTGTCTTCACTTTTTTCACCATAATAGACCATGATATGGACTCATCACACAACTTCATATGCTATGTCCCAACAAGTTCAAAGCGCGTTGAACCCTACCTCATAGTGTGGTTATTAAGGAAAAGTTGCTTGATATATAACTCGATAGCATAGACCACGTTGCATTTTCTAAAAAGAATCCTCAAGTGTCAAAAAACTTCACAATATGTTCTACTATAAAGCATTTTGGGATACCCGAAATAATATATGTATCATTGATGACTTTTAAAGTATGACAAGATCCGGAGGGAAGGAAATCAATGGAAGAGTGATCCACCAATGAGAACCTAGAATTTAGCATCGGATGAGTTAGAGTCTAGGAAATTGAAACCTATAATTTTTAATTAGTGATGAAGGACATCACATAGGTAATTATATTTTCATGTAGAATAATCCGTTAATTCAAATTTAAACTACATAATATGAAAAGTGCATACCATAAATTTTTCCACGTAAGTCCAAACAACCTATAAAAAGGGAAAACCTTCTTTTTCCATGGGAAATAATTTACCTTTTCCTTTTTCAAGGCAATCTAAATCACAAAAAAATATGAACTATCATTTTGGACACATTCTTGGATAATTTGAAAGTGGAAAAGGAATACCCCTACACAAGTGATGCACACATGTACATTTGAACACTAATAGATTTTTTTTAGTTGAAATGCAATGCTTGTTTTCATTTAAATGTAGGGTTTTTAAAGCGAGGAGAAATAATGGGTCACTTAAATTAATAAGCGTTTCTTTGGGAAAAAATTAAATCTTGTATTGGGTGATGAAGATAATAGAGGGTATTGAATCTTGATTCTTGACATCTAGAGAGAACCATACGGCTCTAACACAATCCGGTAGAATTGACCAAAAAAAACCCAAATAGAGTCAACCCTACTATAGGAGGAAGGGCCTCACAGTAAGAACTTACCATTTTGCAAGAGCTCGGGAAAATGTTGTTCTACAAGAGCCGAGGGCGAACACCGAGGGGCGAATGTCGAGGGGCAAATGTTGTTCGCAAGAGCCGAGGGTGAATGCGAGGGGCGAATGCTATTCGAAAGAGCCGAGGGGCGAATGCTGTTCAGCAAGAGCTCGGGGCGAATGCCGAGGGTGAATGTTGTTCGCAAGAGCTCGAGGGAAAATGCGAAGGGCGAATGCTATTCTCAGCAAGAGCCGAGAGGCGAATGTTGAGGGCGAATGGTGTTCTGCAAGAGCGGAGGGTGAATGTGCGCGTGATATCAGACGTTAATGTGGCACACATGTACATTTGAACACTAATAGATTTTTGTAGTTGAAATGCAATGCTTGTTTTCATTTAAATGTAGGGTTTTTAAAGCGGGAGAAATAATGATCGCCAAATTAATCAAGCGTTTTCTTTGGGAAAAATTTAAATCTTGTATTGGGTGATGAAGATAATAGAGGTATTGAATCTTGACTCTTGACATCTACGGAGAACCCTACGACGCTTAACACAATCCAATGGAATTGACCGAAAAAAACCCAAATAGAGTCAACCCTACTATAGGAGGAAGTGCCTGCATTAAGAACTTACCATTTTGCAAGAGCCGAGGGCGAATGCTGTCTCGCAAGAGCTAAGGGCGAATGTTGTTACCGCAAGAGTTGAGGGCGAACGCCGAGGGCGAATGTTGAGGGAAAATGATGTTCACGCAAGAGCCGAGTGTGAATGCCGAGGGCAAATCGTTGCTCCCGCAAAGAGCGGAAGGGCGAATGTGCGCGTGATATCAAACGTTAATGTAGCTATTGCGACAAATACGAAACAATAAAATCATTTTTATGTAGCGCGCATATAAGTTTCGAATTTTGTAGCGCGCATATAAGTTTGGTATTTTTATGTAGCGCGAAAAATAACTCGTCTCTATACCGACGGTGGAAAAGGCGTCGCTATTAGACGGGTGCCTCCAAACGTCGCAATGGCGACACCTAGACATTGTGTCACACATTGCGACGTTTAGAGTCGTCTCAATAGCGATGCTTTGGGCCATGGTGTCGCAATTGCGACGTCTTCCTCTAAACGTCGCAATTGTGACACGTTTTTAAGTGTCTGATTGCGACACTTTTCTATAGAACGTCGGTATAGCGACGGTTTCGGGCGGGATGGAAAAAATTTGGGAAAATTTCTGACATTTGGTCAAAAGCGTCGGAAACAAGTGTCGGAATTTCCGCCAAATGTAGTAGTGAAAGTTGATACAACAAATATTTCCTAATGGTGAAAAGATAGTAGAGGAAACTCATGATGAGAACA
>CM076579.1:1200901869-1201002243 GCA_034641835.2 Pinus albicaulis | reverse complement strand
AAAACTTGTTTGAATTTCTTGCTTTTATGGGGAAAAATGACATTAACAATATTGCTCATGTTGAGGTATATATTGTATAAATATTTTATAGTCTACTTTAGTTTATATTCCAGTGTTCATCGAATTTCATGTCTTATAATCTGCATTGTAACTTTTTTTGTTTTCTTTTTGCAGAAAATGGACTCAGTATTGATGGTAAGAAGCAAGGATTGAAGAAAGAGGGGAACAATAACACTAGAGTGACAAAGAGAGAGAAGTGTGTTGGTCCAGTGGTACCCGTAGAACCAATATCCCGCATAAGACACACAGATAAATATTGATGGTCAAGTTTTCAGAGTTGGTGAATTCACTTGCAATTCCTTGGCTAGATAATGATAATGTTTTGAAGTGATGAACAATATTTTATCTGTCAATTGTACTCCAACCAATATTAAGTTGGAAACTCATATTGTAATACTTGACATTTTATATAATATAATTTTTGGTTGGAATTATTTATAGTTGCACTTGATATTACTTGGTATTGTGATTAACATATGTAACTTTGCATTTTCATATTAGATGAACATGTAAATTGTATGAATTTTTTTTTAAATTTAGTTGCAAAATCATATTAATTAATTTATGTTGATTAATAATAAACACATAAAATCAGCCCACGAGGCGTAGAGCAGTCGGTGATGGGGTGCACTGTTAAGGCACTCCGTTCTGCAAGGTCACCGGTTCGAAACCCGTGGGTGTAGGATTAGTCTAACCGAGCAAAAAAAAAATAAACACATAAAATCAATCTAAAACTATTAAAATAGTATTTTATATTGATTAATGATGAACACAAATAAAATGAATATACGACTAAATTAGTCATTTATAATAATTATTAATGAAACTAAATGAAATGAATATAAACTACTAAATTAGTCGTTTATATAATGAATAAATGACTACTGCAAATGATAAATTTGTGACTACAAACGATGACTAAATTTTGAATATATACGACTATTAGTAGCTAATTTACAGTATCTTATAGCACGACTAAAATATATTCATATTTCTTTGATCATTAATTGGTTTCAAACGATGACTAAAATTTTCATATATATGACTATTAGTAGCTAATTTACGGTATCTTATAACACGAACAACATTTTGGTCATATTTCTTTGGTCATTAATGGGTTTTCTTGGGTGATGATATAGTCATATATTTTGTTGTATATTTTGTCATTAATTTTGACAATTAATGACCAAATCAATGACCAAATTAATGACCGAATCAATGACTAAATTAATGATCAAATCAATGACTAAAACAATGACTAAATTAATGACCAAATATACAACTAGACAACAAAACTGAGATAAACAATTAATGACTAAGCTAAAAATGACCAAAATTTTGTTGCGTTATAAGATACTGTAAATTAGCTACTATTGGTCACTGACTGAAAAATCGTCTTTTATATCCAAATTTTAGTCGTTTTTTTAGTAACTAATTATCCATTTTCTACTAGTGTATGTTCAAGAGAAGTTCCTTCTATGGTTTATTCATTACCTAGTTCTTTGTTCATCCTTGATTTGCAACTATCTTATTTCCTCTATCTCGTGTCGATGATGTGGGATACATCATGGCCCTCCTTCGATGGGTCGCTTCACATCGACTTCAGTTCATTATCTAGGAAGTTGATCTAGAGATCCATTTTCAGTACCTTAGGGACCGCATGCCCTAATGGCAGGTTTCTCACATTCGATGATAGGTCCACATCATTGGCCTTCGATCAGATGATTTCACGAGTGTTTTACTTCAGTTCCTTATTCACATCTCTTAGATTTTATTGTTGGTACCTTGAGGGAAATTGTCATTATTGGTGGCCTTTCTCGTGCCTGTTAACATTTTACATCATTGACTCGTAACTAGGAAATTTTATTGCATATTTGACTTCAGCTCACTCATTCACATGCTTGAAATTGTACTTGATTGGGTCGTAACGGAGTGCAAGACCCTTTATTTAGTCTTATAAAATCTAGGTTGCGAGGCGATATGAGTTATTCATGATTGTACACATGACTCTTCTATCTGGATGGTTGCAACCATACCTGAGTCCATATTTGTGATCCCCCTTATTGTTGGATGATTGTTTTCATGCCACGGGTCCTATTACATGATCTCTTTTACAAATGGTTGTGTCCATAACTCATGTTCTTATGTTTATATCATATATTTGAGTTATGTATATATGTGCTTTATTTGCAGGTTTTCCGATGATGGCGTATTGGTCTTGGCATGTACTCGTAAAGCATTTCACCCCTCGCTCTTGTTCAAACTTCATGCTTTAGGGGCCATTTGTTACACAACATTTTGTCATTGTCTCTATACTCCCTGTTCCCAAATTCTGGAGAACCCTTACAGTGGTCCCTATGTACTTTTACCATCATGGAATCATGCCTTTAACTCTCATTCAGTCTGAAGGCCGAACTCTCTTTTGATAATTTATGGAGTAGCTCCCTAAAAACCCACCTTTATGGAGCAGCGCGACCTTTCTGTGTCTCATCCGCATCGATGGTCCATCCTTGGCCTGTGACCAATGCTGATCAATGCTAGTATGAAGCTAATACTCACGATAATTTACTTCTGGAATATTTTTTAAAAATGGAAACGAAGCTTCGTGATCTAGAAGCTTCGAGAGAAGAGATTTGGTTTTTTGTTGCTGAATATATGGTCGAGCTTCTCCCTTTGGGCCTCGTGTTCCTAAAAAATAGGAACCACCCAAGGAGATAAGCCATTTTCCCACCTTAAGTGGATCCATGTCCCCTCCTCCATCATTATAAAATGGACATCCTCCCATGCCTCTGCTAGTTAGAGTTAGAACAGATATAGAGGAGAAGAAAAACAAAGAGAGTTTTTGCTATAGGCATCAAAGGAGAGAGTTGAGACCTTTTGGCCTTCTCACACTGAGTTGAAAAGAGTGCTTTGGAGACGTTCCTGGATCCAGACTCATTGAAGGAAAGCTTCAAAATCATGGTGGAGGTTGTAACTCCTCTTCTTATAATAATACGATACAATTGATTCTTACTTTATTTTCTTGTCTATGATTCATTATAATATTTCTAGTATTCCTTGATCAAATAGATATATTTTTTATGTTATATGCATGTTTTCCTTTCATGTTTCTTGTTGTTTGACACTTGTGTAGGTAATTGAACGCTGGAGACACCAGGGATCAAACTAGGAAGAGAAAATGATCAAAAGGACTTGGGCGAGGAGCAACATCACAACATTAGATCGAGGTAGGCCAACTCCGTCGATCTATGTTCATCTATGATCTAGGAAAGTAGGTGTTAGATTTTTCCCTTTGTTTCTAGACCCACCCTAGGGCTAGAGGGATCATCTCTATCTGTAGAGAGGATTTACCTACATAACATTGTCACTATAGCTGCATTGGAGAGGGGTTTGATTTATGTTATTCTTAGCTCCGCATTGATCAAATTGCACCCCCTTTGTCTAGTTCGTTCTTCCCATAATTTGATTAATTATGGACAATATTCTATGGCATGTGTGTTTACTCTACACTGAGAACACCATGTCCTTCTAGGTAAATGAAATTCTCTTGCAACATGACCCTCCTAGTCACAATTGTAACATCACATTGGCCCTCATCTTCCCGTTCTACCTCCCCTTATTCCTGGCCCTCCTTGTCCCTGAGGAGCTTCATTGACCCTAAAATTTGGTATGTATTTCCTATCATCTAATTCGTCCAATGCTCTACATTGGTCTATGTGGTGAGTTGGCGATGCACAAAACTTGCATTATTTATTGTTGGAAACATTCGATTATTTCTATAAAATTGGGCAGAGCCATTGGAGGTGTCCAAACGCCTTACAAATCTCACAATTTTCAGTGGGCATTGGGATTTGTTGATTCAGGAATCCTGAGGACCCCCTGGTCTCGATATATTCCCTGGCCCACACAACCTTGGACACTCTATGACTAGGGGTCCTTATATAGAAATTCTAACAATGGGATTCAATATGATCTTATAATGTACTAAAACAAGATGTTGAATCCCTCTAAAATTTGTGGAAACAAAACACAATCGCACAATCACATAACAACTAAGAGAAAGAGACAATCAATCGCACAACAAAATATGTATCTATGGAAAGAAATTGCTCAAAACCCCTATCTTTATATGGAATATGGTCAAGATCATAAAACAAAACAATGTTTTTCTCTCTCAAAGAAACTCTTGCACTCTTCCAACTATCTCACTTTGATCTCTCTTAGATATCGCTTGCTCACACATTCCTTGAGGAATTAAATCCATACTAAATAGGAAAATCCCTTGGTCTGATTGTGCAATCCTTCCTTGGCCTCCAACTGACTCTATAATTGATCTGTACAATTTTCTAATTATACAACTGACAGTTGACATCCTTTTAACCTTTGCCTCAACTGGGTCTTCCTTAGAACTGACATGCAACAACTATTTATAGTGAATTATCAGCTAATTTATTGATCACTACTTGTGAATTAAATAATATTTAATTCACTTGACCTCTCACTAGCTCATCACTTAGTTAGAACTAGTTGAACAGATTTTAACTTAATTTCTTGAGTTAACTAATTACAACTCACAAATAAATATAACTAGACCCTCTTAAGTCATGGGAGAATGCTACATGCATCCTCTTACATATTCAACTCAAATTTCCTAAGTTAACTCATTCATTCTGACTTAGTTAACTAATACAAGATGTCATGAGATGAAATTACAATTTCTCCTCAAATTTAATTAAGGGAAAATTAAATCAGAAGCCCCCTATGGTACCATTTCTCGGTGCCATTTTTGGTTTCCATTTTCAATGTTTCTTGTTACAAATTTCAACACTGCCTCTCAACAAGAAAGGAATTCAATCTATCCAGATCTGGTACCTTTGGAATGTTATACATGCAACACTTCTCTAGTGTTGTTTTCTCCTACAACTCCTGAAACTGAATAGCCTCAAAAAAAAAATGAATCAATATGATGATTTTGTCATCAAAGTCTCTGGTTGCTACTAGCTACTGCACTAAATATTGGAAACTCTATGATGTTGTTGACTCTCCATATGTGCCCTCTTCACTGCTGCCAAATATGATTTGTGCTCCAGTACTAACATATTTCACTCTGATTTCTTTCATTATGACATCTAACTGCATCAATCCTACTTATCCTTCCTACTATTATGTAGAGTGGTCTCCTCGTAGCCAAGTCTGATCCATGAGACAAGCCATCTCAATGGATCCTGCCCAACTTTCTTCTCTTGGGATTATTTCTGCACATCACCCCACCTCTCACCTAGAGGTATGGCTACATCTGCTCCCTCTTCCCATCTGGCTCGAAATTTCCCCCTTCTCGAGGTCTCTACTTGCGTGGACCCCTCCACTCATTCTCCTTTCTATTTCTCCAATTGTGGTAGCTCCACAACCTTCTGAGACTTCTTCTGAGGCTACAAGTTGAGAGGTAATTTGTGCTCCCTCTCAACCACCAATTCACTAACCTATGCTTTGCTACTCAAAGCTTTGCATGCATCCTCGACCTTGATAGGATACAATTACTTGACTCTTACACTGATATGTTTCACCTGTCTCGTGGCATTGTGTCTAAGGAAAACCTTTCCTTTTCTAAAATTCACATCATAACCACGATCTTCCAATACCACTATGAAGACAAGATTCTTCTTTAGTCCTAGAACATGAAAAAAATATGTCACTATGAAAGGGGATCCAGACTCCCTATGAAAGGTAACTGTACCTATGTCGGTCACGCTATACCTCCCACCATCTCCAAACTCTATGTTCTTCTAAAGGTCCTTCTCCTCCTAGTCACTGAAGATATATATATTCCTTTTCATATGAAATGAGGCACCACTATCTGGATACCACGTGCATCCCATTACAGTGTTGGCCATGCATGCAATGAGAGTAAAATCAAACTCGAACTGTGAAGCTAACGCTTCACCCGTTGCAACTGCAGGTTCCTTATTTCTTCCCTTCTCCTGTGGAATTTTCGAGGCATAGTGCCCGTGCTCGTGATAGTAAAACACTTAATCTTGGAAAAGTATCTCTTTCCCTCTTTACCTTGGGACTTCCTTCCCTTGGCTTTCTTACATTTTCTGACAAATGAAAAATATTCTTCTTTGTCAGTGTCGGGGGTCCAATCTATGGTGCTCCACCTTATCTCTTCTATTACCAATTCGGACGACAAATGCTCTCAGTCTAGTATCTTCTCCCTCCCAATCACAGAGTCCTGGTAACTGATGGGCCTCTAAATTGGACATAAATTAAGACCCATCTAACCTTTCTTAATCCCATCTACCTTCGTTATGCACATGAAAAGATATATTAAATCTCTCCTTCTACACTTAATAATGTTTTATTACGCTTTAATATTTTCTTAGGAAGGTTTAAAGGTAATTTCATATTTGTGCCTAATATTGGTTATTTTTGTAGAATATTGTGAGAATATTTGGTAGATTATGCAGATTTGGAGAAGGAGATAATTTAGGGACTTTATCCCTTCCACTAGAAGATCAAGAGTGACGAACATCAGAAAATTAGGGAGAAATCTTGGAGATATTCAAGGGGGTTGTCCACCCTCAAAGGCAGCCAAACGATCCTCATGAGATCCCCTCCTGCAATCCAAATTCCAGCGGCAGCCAAGAAAATCAAGACCAAGTGCACTCAATCCATACTTCACTTGGAGTCAAATGGAATCATTACCTATTTTTAGGGAGCTATTGGTAGCTGCCCTGTAGAATAAATAGAGCAAAGCTAGAGCTAGGAAGGGTTAGTCAATGTTAGTCAATTCCAGGGGATTCGATTCCATTCAGAACTTTTGCTGCAAGCTATTAGGCTTTTGTTGTTTAAGACCTTCGGGATGTAATAAGACTCTATTTTTAATGCAAAGAGTAGACATACTCCATTTTACTGATTTAATTCCAAAGAGTTGGGCTCGTGGGTTAGGGCCTAGCCCATGTGCCTCAGCTTCTCTATTGTTTTCATTCTTTCCTTTCTACCATTTAACTAGTTTTCTTTTTGTCATTCAATTAGTTCCACTTTTAAATATTTTCATTGTTGTTTAGTTTTCCTTTCAGTATGTTGTTGTAGTTTTCATTTTCTTGTGAGTAATATAATAGAGGAGAAAAATCAAAACGATGTGGTCAAGCCTTCCCCTCTCATATCTGTCCATAGAATTCAAGCAGGTTTGACTTTCCCACATGCCAAAAAAACTGATTTATGTTCACTTTTTTATCACGCATTCTTTTTTGTCTTTCTCCGTGCATGAATCCGAAGGTTTTCTTGCAGGAATTAGTATTAGTTTAGTTTCCTTCGGTCATTTCCTTTCTACAATTTATTTTAGTTTCATTAAAGTGTGAGCGACTTAGAACCCTTAGAAATAGCACCCTTTCGTAAAGCGGAAGAGAATGACATGAAAAAAATGCATCTGATGTGTATATAACACTGTCACGTCCAAGTTTGTACAAACCCCAGGTTGATAAAGTAAATTAGGGCAGCCCCTGGGAGTTGTAGCACTATTGGTGCAATACCATGGCTCACCACTTTTTTGCATCGTTATCGGGGAGGTGTCTAGTAGATGCTTTGATTTTGTTTTTAGCATTATTTTCTGCTTTCCTTTATTTTCATGCCATTTCAAAAATATTAAAATAATATATACAAAAAAATATGACTTTCATGCCTCATAGGAGTAGGCATACTCAAAAATTTAAAAAAAAAAAAAAAAAACTTCTCCAATACCAACCCCCCCACTTGACCACGTGGTGCAGTAAGGACCACATCACCATACACTTTTGAAGGTATAAGAGATGGATGGATATGATTACAATGAAGAATATATTATTGGTTTCCCATTCAAGATATGGACATCAGTGTACATATGAGGAACATCCCTCCATCTTTCCTTCCCAAATTCCATGGTATGAGGACAGAGGATCTGAAAACATTTCTCTTTGAATTTGAGATAGTTATTAGGCCTTATGATAAATTATCACACACTCAAAAAATGAGATTGTTTCCTGCAAAATTGAAGGATAGAGCTCTCAAATGATTCATGAGTCTAGGTACTAATTCAATAATATCATGGAATGATATGCAAAAGATATTTATATAAAAATACATAGATTGTGATCTTAGAGAATAAATCCTTAGAGTGAACCAAGAATAAGATGAGAGCTTTGAGGATCTAATAGAGAGGTTCAGGTATAATGTTAAGAGGGAAAAATTGCATCATTTAGGATTTGACACACTAAAAATCCTCTTACTTAGAACAATTAGGGATGAGGGGATTGATCTCTTGAATCTCATGAGTAAAGGAGATGTATATCAATTGTTATTTGAAGAAATTTGTGAAACATGCAAGCGCATAAAAAGAGGAAGGGAAAGAGTAAGTAAGTCAGCATCAACATTGGTAAGGCAAGATGAACTTGGAAATTTTCTTGATAACTTCAAAACAAAAATTCTTAGCAATCTAAATGAACAAGTAGAAATTTTAAGAATCCAAAATGAGCAAAAAGAAGATGTTGATATATTTGTTATCCATGCAGAATCATATGATACTAAATTTTGTTCATCATTCCCCGGGTTTAAAGAAGTTTACCAAGAAGACAATGGAGCAAGGAAATCACCAAAGAAGCTATGTTATGTAGCTCCAAGGAGACCCTGGAAGCCTGGTCAACTTGATATGATTCAAGGACACACCCCACAATTTCAAGCTTATTCACATCCATCTAAAACAAATTGGGACACACTCCCTCCTTGGAAACCTTGGCCATATCAACCCCAAAACTAATCTTGGAAACATGGTTGGCAAGGACCTTAATGGGAAAATCCTCAACATCCTCAATATTTCCCTCAATATCCTCCATACCCAACTCCATGTTATCCCTACCATCCACCTCCACCACAACCACAACCTCAACCACATCCATCTCATATATCCACCCCCACTCAACTACTTATACCACCATTTCCAAACCCACACCATGAAGTATCTCAGCCCACTTACAATGTTGAGGTAAAACACTACCAAACATATCCTCTTAATCTAAATGGTCAGCATCTTAGTTCAAGAAACGCATTGCAAAGAAGATATTTTATTAATGTCATTGAAGGACAACATCAAGAAGAAGAAGATCCAAATGAGGAGATCAAAAGATCAAGGGTTGCACTTGATGAAGAGCCGACATCAGAATCATATGTTGAGAAAGTTTCCTCATGTTTACCAACATTTCCTCCATGTGTTCAAGAGAAAAATCAACAAAAAGAGGAAGAAGAAAAATCAACAAAAAGAGGAAGATTTGAATGTCATAAAATAAGAGGACATCCAAGGTGATCCAACTCAGAAAGTGGACTAGGAACATCACAACTATATTGGCATATGGTTCTAAACAGTCATTAAGTTGCAACAACACACTCTTCTCCAACAATACTTGATACAATCCCAATCAAAGATTTTCATCTCTCATATTCAGGTACATGTCAAAGTATGTATTCCAAGTGTGCACCTACTTTTATCTGTCATCTTGATGTGTACATGGCTCCATTGGAAGCATTCCTATACTTGAAAAAGGTTTTTTTTTATTCAAGTAGATTAAGAAAGTGAAAAAATAATAATAATAATAATAATAATAATAATAAGATGGAAAAGGAATAAAATCTCTTGTGAAAACCTCTTTTGAGGCGTCAAATATTGGCTCACTGATTGAAATCCTCCATGAGGCGGTCATTGGGTTAAAGAAAAAAGAGAAAAACTAAAAGATCCTAGGTGAAAACCTCCTTTGAGGCGCCTAGGAAGACCTACTAGTTGAAAACCTCATTGGGGCAGCTAGTAGGCCTTACAAAAAAAAGAAAAAAAAATTGCATTTCTACATGTATCTCTCTCTAATGAATGTAGGTGCTCTCCAACCTTTGCAAGAATAAAAACAACTAGTTGGCACAATAATAAAATTTGGTCAACACTTTAGTCAAAGGTAGTCACACTTAGAATTCCTCCTCCTATGCTCAGAAGCTCCAAAAGGACCTCGAGCAGATCACCACATGCAGCTTCAGTAGCAGCTTCAATAGTAGCTTCAGCAACAACTTCAATATCACCATCAAAAACAAATCAATGGTAAGGATCACGTATGCAATCATCTAACCCTTTCTTCGAATTTATTTTAGCTTAATAAAACATTAAAAAGTGTGAGAAGGAAAGCTTTTTATATAGTCAAAATCAGTAGCAGAGAAACCTCAACCTTATCTACCAACTAGCCTCACTTTTTCTGCCATGAAGAGGAACAAGACAAAAGTAAAAGGGACTTGAGAAAGTGGGTAGTAAGCATTTCATTGTAATGGAAGACAAGGAGTGCCAAGGGGTGACCAAGGGTGAACTCAGTTCATATAAAAAAGAACAATGAGTTTATTCTGCATGCAATTAAAAAAAAATAGAATAAACTAAAATAAAGGTGGATCCACCACCTCTTGGCATGCGAAACAAATTTTATTAAAGCATCCAAGGATCTCCATGAAGCACCTACGAGAAGAAATGCAAGAAGAATAGCAGGAGGAGTAGTGCATGGGCCAATAAACATAAAATGAAATAATCCAGCATGTAGGAATAACCAGAAGGCAGGGAGGATGAATAGGTTGCTTAGAGGATGAGCAACAATTTCAGTAGGGGGGTGATGATGGGCCTCTAAATTGGACATAAAATAAGGCCCATCTAACCTTTCTTAAGCCCATATAACTTCCTTATGCACATGAAAAGATATATTAAATCTCTCCTTCTGCACTTAATATTTTTTCTTACGCTTTAATATTTTCTTAGGAAGGTTTAAAGGTAATTGCATATTTGTGCCTAATATTGGTTATTTTTGTAGAATATTGTGAGAATATTTGGCAGATTATGTAGATTTGGAGAAGGAGATAATTTAGGGACATGCTCCCTGCCACTGTAAGATCAAGGGTGAAGAATATCAAGAAATTAGGGAGAAATATTGGAGAGATTCAAGGGGGTTTTCCACCCTCAAGGCAGCCAAACAATCCTCATGAGATCCCCTCCATCAATTCGAATTCTAGAGGCAGCCAACAAACTCAAGACTAAGTGCACTCAAGCCATACTTCACTTGGAGTCAAGTGGACTCATTACCTATTTTTAAGGAGTTGTTGGTAGCTACCATGTAGAATAAATAGAGCAGAGCTAGAGCTAGGAAGAGTAAGTCAATGTTATTCAATTCTAGGGGATTTGATTCCATTCATAACTTTTGATGCAAGTCATAAGCGCCGTTTAAGACCTTCGGGATGTAATAAGACTGTATTTTTAATGCAATGAGTAGACAAAGTTCATTTTACTAATTTAATTCGAGAGAGTTGGGCTCGTGGGATAGGGCCCAACCCATTTGCCTCAGCTTATCTGTTGTTTTCATTCCTTCCTTTCTGCCATTTAACTTGTTTTCTTTATGTCATTCAATTATTTTTGCTTTTAAATAGTTTCATTGTTGTTTAGTTTTGCTTTCAGTATCATGCTGTAGTTTTCATTTACTTGTGATTAATACAATAGAGGAGGAAAACCAAAACGTTGTGGTAAAGCCTTCCTCTCTCATCTTTGTCCATAGAGTTCAAGTAGTGTTGACTTTCCCACAGGCCAAAAAAATTGGTTTATGTTCATTGTTTTATCACGCATTCTTTTATGTTTTTTTCCATGCCTGAATCCACCGGTTTGTTTGCAGGAATAAGTATTAAAGTTTCAGATAAGTTCATTTTCCAACTCCGTGGTACGCTTCCAACCACCTCCGTTACACTTATATTCCTTCATTTCACTTTGTGCAACTATCGCAACCCTTTCTAACATAAAAACCATTCAAAAACCATAAAAAACTCGACCTCTGCATTCCTCCTCGAAATCCCTGCTACTGTACTTCTCATTTCACACTCTGCATGGTTTAAGTTGTTCCCATTAATACTTACCGCGTCCCGACGCCGATTGCGATATTCACCACATCGCTAATCGCTCACTGCAATTTTTTCCTTTTCTCCATTAACACTTACTGTTCATTTTTTACCGACCACGATATTGAAACATCGCATATCGCAGATCACAGCCTTTCCCCTTTTCTTTTAACACTTACTACTCATTCCACATATGCGATATTGTCGCCGCATCGCAGATCGCTCACCACAACCCGCAGCATTTCACTTCTCCCTTTAAAACTTACCGCTCCAAGTTGGCGATATTGCAATTGGGATATCGGTCCCATTGCCACATCATCCGCCTCATCGTACATCGTAAATCGCACTTTTTTTTTTGGTTCCCATTAACCTTTTCCGCTCCAAACGCCGAATCCGAACTCTGTTGCATCGCAAATCGCACCGTTTACCTTTTTATTTTAACACTTACCACTCGTTCCATCAATGTGATAACTCCACCGCATTGCACTTCACAAGAGTTACCTCATCGCACTTCGCTCCCGCTCCCGAACAACCTTTCCTCTATCCCTTTATTTTTGTGATATTGCGATTGCGACATTGCATATCACAACCTTTGCCTCCATCGCATCTCCGCCATCACATATTTCACATTATTCCTCTCCAAATTCATTTATGCACCACATTATAAGGTTTAAACCCCTGCTTTCCACTTCTAAGCCTTGTTCCATGTGTTTAAGCCCTCCATTAGCCTCTTTAGCCCTTTTTCCTCCGAAATGCAATCAACACTCTTTCAATTAGGATTAAGTTATGGATAGATTGGTTCCATGGGTAGAAGCATGGTAGATAGACCATAGGATAAATAGAGTGCATTTAGCTGATTGGCCAAGTTAAGTGTGGTTTAGAATTAGTTTCCTTTCTACCATTTCTTTTCAGCAATATAGTTTAGTTTCTTTTCAGTCATTTCCTTTTCTGAAAATTAAATTAGTTTCATTTCTATCATTTATTTTCAACAATTTAGATTAGTTCCATTTCTATCATTTCTTTTCAGTGATTTAATTTAGTTTCCTTTTGTCATTTCCTTTCTGTAATATAGTTTTGTTTCATTGAAGTTTGACAGACTTCACTGAGAACCCTTAGAAATAGCACCCTTTCGTAAAGTGGAAGAGGATGACATGAATATAATGCATCTGTTGTGTATATAGAAATGTCGCCTCCAAGTTTGTACAAACCCTAGGTTGATAAATTAAAGTAGGGCAGTCTCTTGGAGTTGCAGCACTATTGGTGGAATACTAGGGCTCACTAGTAACTATACTAGCTCTTGGTAAGGCCTAGAAGAGCTAGGCTCACCAAATCATCCAAGGAAACAATGATCCCAATGCTTCCAAGCTCATCTCGAAACTAAGTGAACTTTGTGAAATATATTTTGATTGTGTCATCCTTCTTTATTTTGATCTTCCTGAGCTTGTATTTCAGTGCCAGCTTCCTCTGGTCGTTGTTATTCTGATACAAATCTGTCAAGGCTTTCCACATTGCATATGGATTCTCCTTCCTGTGGAGTCTCGAGACAATATGGTCTCGAACTCCCTCTAACAAGATCATTCTCTCCTTTGCTACATTCTTCTTTCATGCATCAAGAAGTTGAGCATCTCCTGCTATGGGCTACAGGACATCAGTATCTATGAAAACCTTCAATTCGTTGTCCTCAAGCACTACCTCCATCATTTCCTTTCATGCAATATAATTCGACTTTCCCTCAGGTGCATATTTGAGTCTCAAGCCATTGAAAGACATCTTGATATGCTGCTAGATACTGAAGAATAAATCTACAAATTCAAACCTGAGCAAAACAAACTATGTTCTTATATTCTTATTTTGATTCCTAACACTGCGATACCATGTAGAAAATATAACAATGGGATTCAATCCGATCTTATAATGCAATAAAATAAGATATTGAATCCTTCTACAATTTGTGGAAACAAAACACGGTCCCACAATCACATAACAAGTAATAGAAAGAGACAATCAATCCCACAACACAAGATCTATCTAGGGAAAGAAACTGCTCAAAACACCTCTATTTATATATTGCATATGGTTAAGATCATGAAAAAATATAATTTTTTTTATCTCTCAGAGAAACTCTTACACTCTTCCAACTGCCTCACTCCTATCTCTCTCAGATTTGGCTTGCTCACGCATTTCTTGAGGAATTAAATCCCTATTAAATAGGAAAATCCCTTAGTTTGATTGCACAATCCTTCCTTGGCCTCCAACTGACTCTATAACTAACCTGTACAATTTTCTAATCATAGAACTGATATTTATCATCCCTTTAACATCAATCTCAACTTGGCCTTCCTTAGAACTGACATGCAACAACTATTTATAATGAATTATCAGTTAATTGATTAATCACTACTTGTGAATTAAATATGACTTAATTCACTTGACCTCTCACTAAATAATCCCTCGTTTACAACTAGTTAATATGATTTTAACTCAATTTCTTGAGTTAACTAATTAAAACTCACAAATAACTATAATTAGACCCCCTTAAATCATGGGAGAACTCTACATGCATCCTCTTAGACCCTAAACTCAAATTTCCTAAGATAACTCATTCATTCTCACTTAGTTAACTAATACACGTTGTCATGAGATGAAATTACAATTTCTCTTCTAATTTTTTAGTATTCCCATTTTAGCACACGGCTAAATGGAATATTAAAAATTTTGTTTTTATCACCTAGCAGCTAACTAAATGGGTAAGGAAGCTCATGCTTATTAAAAACATGAATAAAATCCCTCAAATGTAAAGGGGGATAGTCATAAGAGCTGGATTTCACACCCTTATGTGTGAAAGAGGACATTTGCATGGAGACAAGGTCAAGTTTGACCAAGTCAACAGCGCTAGGAGAGGAGGTGGAGAACACTTTGATAGACAGCGCGGTATGAATGGGAAGAGGGTTATTTGGTGGAGGAAACCCTAATGAGTGAAACCCATGGAGAGAGGGCCTTCACTTGTTTAAAAGGAGGGCAAGGCAGCCATTTTTATTCATGATTCAGATTATTGATTTCTTTGTCTGTTTAGACTTTATGCATTCTCTTATTGTTTAGCAGAGTTGCAATGCTACTTAGCACAAGGATTTCATGTTTAGGAATGCTTCTCATTTCTTGAGAGGCCTCTTGAAGGAGTTGTACTAATTTTCCTCACATCCAGGCTTGAGGCCAAGCATCCTCCTTCAGCTACAGTGTTATTTATGCAGCAGAAGAATGTTGTGTTGTAGGGTGTTGCAGTGAGGGTTCACAACACCACTTCCTGTGCTTATTTTTCAGAGGAGGAAGTCTTTGTAATATTCCCATTTTAGCACACAACTAAATGGAATATTAAAGTTTTGTTTTCATCACCTAGCAGCTAAATAAATGGGTAAGGAGGCCCATGCTTAGTAAAATAGGAATAAAATCCCTCAAATGTGAAAAGCGATAGTCATAAGAGCTGGATTTCACACCCCTATGTGTGAAAAGGGACATTTGCATGAAGACAAGGTCAAGTTTGACCAAGTCAACAACGCTAGGAGAGGAGGAGGAAAACACTTTGATAGACAGCGCAATGTGAATGGGAAGAGGGTTATTTGGTGGAGGAAACCCTAAAAGAGTGGGACCCATGGAGAGAGGGTTTTCACTTGTTTAAAAGGAGGGCAAGGTAGCCATTGTTTCTTATGTCATGTATTATTGATTTTATGGTCTATTCAGACTTTTTGAAATCTTTGGTTGTTTAGCTGAGTTGCAGTGCTGCTTAGCACAAGGATCTCTTGCTTAGGAATCCTTCTCCTTCCAAGAAAGGCCTCTTGAAGGATCCTATACTTCATTCTCCACATTCAGGCTCAAGGCCAAGCCACCTCCTCCAGCTACATCATTATTTCTACTCAATTACAACGTTGTGTTGTAGGGTGTTGTAGTGGAGGACCTGAACACTGTTTCCGGAGCTGATTTTCAGAGGAGGGAGTCTCCATTCCTTTGGGAAGTTATTGAGGGAGGTTTCAGAGCTTATTGCAAATCTTGGCATTGGTCCAACTCATTCCCTTGCCCCTACAGCGCAGAATGCTTCAGTGACTGCGTTATTTCTAGTGACTATTTGCTGTGGGGCTTTGTAGATATGTTTGGAGGGTGGCATCTTCGGTGAAAAGATCAGCATTTCACTAGAGAGATCCATTGGATGAGGTCTTTACATCAGATGTAGCATCTTCAGCCTTCTCCACTCATTTCTAGTTCTTGAGTTGCTGCTGCTACCCAACAACTCCGACATTTTGCAGATTTTGTATATTGCAACCAATCCTTCCAAGATTGACTTGAGGTAGTCTTTGGGAGCTGAGATCTTCACTCCCAATGTTGTATGGGTCATATATTTGTAGATCTATGTATTTGACATATGTTAGCATGCAGTTTCTCTTATAAAACTGCGCAGTCATAGCTTGGGCACATTTGTGTAGTAGTGTTTTGTCATGATTTATGTACCTGTATCTTGAGGCTAAGCATTGCCTCTCTTGAGTGACATATTCCTCAAGGTCTTGTATTCATTTTTTGCTGCTATTACTTAATAAGATGGCTATGGATATTTATCACACTTCTATAAGTTGAGTGTCACTGCTACTCCATTGTTGTGTTTGCATATTGCTGGGTCTCCAATTTTGGAATATCTTAATATATTCCCATTGTTGTATATTTCCCCGATTTTGGGATATTATAGTGATATCAGAGCATAATCTTGGCTCAGACTGTGGATCTCATCCATGGGGCTATCAAGAAAAGAGAAGGTGAAGACTCCATTATGTGGAGAGAGAGAGGAAGATAGGCTTACCAAGCTTCTTCCAAGATCTGTACAGAGCATTCATGAATATTTCAAGAAGATAAGAAGGGAGATATGTACAGAGTCTCCAAGAGGGTTTGAAACTGAGTCAAACTCTATATTTCTTATGGGGAATGTGAGCATGCAGCCACACCCTATGATGCACAGTGCAGTCACATGGCCATTTTTTCCATAAGAGAAAGAGGAGAAGAAGGAATGCTAAAGAGAGGAACTCTTAGTGGTTTCTTGCATAGTATGAATCTCAAACTCAGAAGTTTAGAGATCATATTCATTTTTCAAAGTTTTGAAAGATCAAGGTGAACAGGAGCAAGCAGCATAATGTGGATAGATTTCTTTTGTCTACCTTTGATGGTTCACCTACATGTTCAGCCAGGGCTTGGGTGGAAGAGCTAGACACCTTCTTGCAGCAGCATCAAATTTCTGAAGATGAAGCCATCAGAGTAGCAGCACTGCAATTTGGAGGTAAGGTCTATGCATGGTGGTCATTTGAGTCCTTCACTTTAAAGAATGCAAATACTTATTCCTATACAAGTTTCATTAGAACTTTGGTGGAAATATTTGGTGAGGAGAATTTTGAAACACATGTCGAGAAGATAAACAAATGTAAACAAACAAAACCTTTTCATGTGATGGAGGGAACCATGGACTCAAAACCTTTTCAGAAAACCATGGAGGAGGCTGATATCTTGCATTACACTTTGCTGGAGGCAAGGCCTTCATCTTGTATTTTGGCACAAGAAGGCATCGGGGTCCCTTTTCCAAAAGAGGATCCAATCATTAAAAGGTTTCCCATTCATGATGAGGAGGCTAAGGGAAAAAACGTTGTTAGATCTGGAGTTGATCTAGCACCTCATGCAGAGGGAGGAGGAGCTCTTGCTCCCACTAGAGGGATTCTTGTATCTTTAAAAGGAATTCCCCAGGATCTCATGAGTGGAGATCAAGGCACAACTAATGTTCTACTTGTGACATTAATGATGAGGTGTGGAACTATGGAGATACAAGGAGGCGATAGGGAGGATGACCAGCATCATGTGATGATGAGCACACACCCATGTCTATTTTATGAGGTTGATGCACCTATGATGGAGATTGGATTGCGCAGTGAGAGTAGGGACAAGTTTTTCATTGCATGGAGACATTTCACCTAGGAGACCACTAGATCAGCAAGTGATGAGATATGCTTCACATTTTGAAGCACCATTCATTGATTTCAGAGGAGTGGAGACCTTGGGAGGTTATTGTACAGTGCTGAGAGTCTTGGGTAGACCCAAGGAGGAGAGAGGCATTATCTCAACATCATCTTTAGCCACTCTCAGTTTAGATTATGCGTTGTGGCAGAAGCAGCAGGGGAAGGATAGCAGCCTTCCAACTTTCATCTTTGGCATGGGAGATGTCAAAGAGGAGGATGACCATATGACATATGTTCTTCATGAGGGATCATCAGTGTTGTCACTATGGAAGATAAATCCATATTGGAATTCCCAGCTGTTGGTGGAGTATTCCAAGGATCTTTTCACTTGCATGATATTGGATGACCAGTTGCATGAGGAGGGATATTCAGTCAGAGATGGGGTCATCTAATATCATGGTAGGATCTTCTTATCTGGAGCTTCCAAGCTCAAGGAGAAGTTACTATGAAAAACTCATGAGGATTTCCTTTTCAGCCACACTTTTTCTTTGAGAGAATACCACACCATCATGGAGGGGTATTTCTGGAAGGGGCTTGAGGAGGAGATACATCAGTAAATGAGAAGGTGCATGGATCATGTGAAGATGCAGGAGATACATAACTCTTTGGAAGATTTAGCACAGCCACCTATTTTCTCTTTGAGGATGAGAGGAGACTCATCTATGAGCCACTCCATTTTCATGAGAAAGACATATGGTAAGGGTATTTTTTATTTGCATAATGATTTGTATGTTGTATATATGCATCCCTTAACCATACATGTGCAGGATATTGCTCCAAGCAGGAGCATTCTTTTCCCTAGAATTCATGGTATACTTGAGGCCATGAGCAATATTGGTGACCACTCCCTAGGAGGACTTGGGGAGGAAATGTATTTTGGAGGACATGCTCACCTTGCACCATATATCATTCACTTCCTCCATACATATGAGGAGAGTGGGACAGCAAGCAAGTGGTTGATAGACCACACTTTCGGTCACACTCTTTTGCAATTGAGGGCCAAACTGCGTTGGTTACATTTGAGGGACCATTGTCCTTCTCCTTTGCTACATATGGCAGCAAACATGGTTCTTATTATGGTTCCTTATGTTGTTGTTGTTTTTATAATTGTTGGGAGCATGATTGGGGGAATGGCACATTGGTTGGATGTGTCCCTTGAGGGAGAGATCTCCTGCATTGTTTGCTTTGCATGTTCTAATGGGAGCATGAGAGAGTATGTGGCCACTAAAACAAAACATTTGTTTCCATTTGAGGTGAGCCATATGATTGATTGGATGCCATATGATGGTGACTTCCAACTCATCACATATGAGATGATTTGGGCTAACATGTTTCATAACGTTGGAGGAGAGATCCTTGGGGGTCAAATCTTCATCTTGCCACTTGAAGGCAATATCATTACAGCCCAACATCAGCATACACTCTACACTTATCCTAAGTGGAGAGGAGGACAGTGCAGGGTAGGCCATTTTTTCTACCAAGATCAGATTTTCATCCCACCTACATTGCAGGAGCCAAAGGTGGAAGAGGATTTTCAGGAGTTTCCATGTTAGGAGGTAACTCATTTTGTATGGTTGATTTCTTGGGGGATGGAGGAGCCACATGAGGGAGATGTTCCTCAACACATTTTAGACTCCATGCCTTGGGAGGAGACCTTCCAGTTCTATCCTTGCAGTTGCTTGAGGACAAGCAACATTTGGGAGGGGAGGACTGTAATATTCCCATTTTAGCACACAGCTAAATGGAATATTAAAGTTTTGTTTTCATCACCTAGCAGCTAAATAAATGGGTAAGGAGGCCCATGTTTAGTAGAACAGGAATAAAATCCCTCAAATGTGAAAAGGGATAGTCATAAGAGCTAGATTTCACACCCCTATGTGTGAAAAGGGACATTTGCATGAAGACAAGGTCAAGTTTGACCAAGTCAACAACGTTGGGAGAGGAGGAGGAAAACACTTTGATAGACAGTGCAGTGTGAATGGGAAGAGGGTTATTTGGTGGAGGAAACCCTAAAAGAGTGGGACCCATGGAGAGAGGGTTTTCACTTGTTTAAAAGGAGGGAAAGATAGCCATTGTTTCTTATGTCATGTATTATTGATTTTATGGTCTATTCAGATTTTGTGCAATCTCCGGTTGTTTTGCTGAGTTGCAGTGTTGCTTAACACAAGGATATCCTTCTTAGGAATCTTTCTCCTTCCAAGGGAGGCCTCTTGAAGGATAATTTACTTCATTCTCCACATTCAGGCTCAAGGCCAAGCCACCTCCTCCATCTACAACATTATTTCTGCTCAAGTATAACGTTGTGTTGTAGGGTGTTGCAGTGGAGGACCTCAGCGCCATTTTCGGAGCTGATTTTCAGAGGAGGGAGTCGCTATTCCTTTGGGAAGTTATTGAGGGAGGTTTTAGAGATTATTGCAGATATTGGCATTGGACCAACTCATTCCCTTGCCCCTACAGCGCAGTTTTCTTCAGTGACTGCGTTATTTCCAGTGACTATTTGTTGTGGGGCTTTGCAGATATGTTTGGAGGGTGGGATCTTCAGTAACAGGATCAGCCTTTCACTAGAGAGATCCATTGGAGGAGGTATTTACATTAGACGTAGCATCTTCATCCTTCTCCACTCATTTCCATTTCTTGAGTTGTTGCTGCTACCTAGCAACTCCGTCATTTTGCAGATTTTGTATATTGCAGCCAATCCTTCCAGGATTGACTTGAGGTAGTATTTGGGAGCTGAGATCTTCACTCCCAATGGTGCATGGGTCATATATTTGTATATCTATGTATTTTACATATGTTAGCATGCATTTTCTCTTATAAAACTGCGCAGTCATAGCTTGGGCACATTTGTGTAGCAGTGTTTTGTCATGATTTATGTACTTGTATCTTGAGGCTAAGCATTGCCTATATTGAGTGACATCTTCCTCAAGGTCTTGTATTCATTTTTTGCTACTATTACTTAATAAGATGGCTATGGATATTTCTCACATTTCTATGAGTTGAGTGTCACTGCTACTCCATTATTGTGTTTGCATATTGCTGGGTCTCCAATTTTGTAATATCTTAAGATATTCTCATTGTTGTAGATTTCCCCGATTTTGGGATATTACAGAATTCTTTCCTTTGGAGAATCATTTTGGAAGCCCTTGGAGCATATTGCAGATCTTGGCACTTGGCCAATACTTTTTCTTGCACCTACAGCATAGTATCCCTCAGTGACTGTGTTATTTTCAGGAGGTGTTTGTAGTGAGGGATTGTAGTGATTGTCGGAGGGTGAGATCTTCAGTGTTAGGATCAGCCTTTCGCTTGGAATATCCATTGGAGGAGGTCTTTTCATCGGATGCAGCATCTTCAGCCTTCTCCATTCATTTCCAATTCTTGAGTGGCAACTGCTACCTTGCAACTCCGGCATTTTGCAGCTTTTTCATATTTTAGCGAATCCTTCCAGGATTGACTTAAGGTAGTCTTTGGGAGCTTAGATCTTCTCTCCCAATGTTGTATGAGCCATACACTTGTATATCTATGTATTGACATATGTTATCAGCAATTTTTCTTTATAAAATTGTGCATTCATAGCTTGGGCGCTCTTGTGTAGCAGTGTTTTGTCATGTTTTATGTACTTGTTTCTTGAGGCTGATTATTGCCTATCTTGAGTTGATTTTTCCTCAAGATCTCGTATACATTGTGCTACTGTAACTTAATAAGATGGCTATGAGCTCTTCTCTCATTTTATGATTTGATTTATCACTGCTACTCCTTTTTTGTGTTTACATATTGTTGTAGCTCCACATCTGGAATATATTAAGATATTCCCAATAGTGTAGATTTTCCCTATTTTGGAATATTACAAATTTAATTAAGGGAAAATTAAATCAAAAGCCCCCTATGGTACCATTTTTTAGTGTCATTTTCTAGGTACCATTTCTGGTTGCAATTTTCAATGTTTCTTGTTTCCAATTTCAACGCCTTCTACTAAGTAGTGTGTACACCATACATTTGGTCTCGCTAGTCACACAGCATATCTTTCAATTTCTCTGTGAGGCTTGTAATCTGATGTTGAAAACCTAGTATAGAAGGACCTTGTATTATTTATCCTCCTCTGAATTCATGTTGGTACCCCGTCATCGCTTCAATTCTCATTGTTTTCTCTAAATCATCTTTCAACATATCAATCTTCTGTTGGGTTAAAGGTGTTCTTGTAAGGGGAAGAAGTGATTAAATGAACCAATCTCGTTGATGGTTCGGGTCTATGGGGTAGCTCAAATTATCGATTTCATATTTAAATATTCTCATCAACTCCCAATTTTTTTCCCCTTATCGTTGTTTAATCTCCCACAATTCAGATAATCCTTGTTGGTTCGTCTGAGGGAGTTTGAATTATTGTACGAATTCCATTTTCACATCATCCACTGTCAGATTTTAATGTATCTTCGACCATTTAATAAACCACCTCAAGGCTCTCTCCCTAAGCGTGATTTGGAATTCAATCAATTTGGAAGCATAAGATGTTTGGCGGGCCCTCCATATAGCTTCAAACAAGTACCAATGTTGCTCCACATCATCATATCCTTTCCTTGAGAATTTTGGATACCACGTGAATGACCCCTCCATCTCTAATTGTGCTTGTGGAAAAAGTACAAATCCTCTTGATTGAGTTTGTGATGATCCTTGTGGGATATTTCTAGTATTAACACTGCTACTAGTACTAGCTTGAAATTTAGTCTGAACACAATGAAATCTAATGACTTTAATTAGCTTTGAAAAAAATTGATTAGGTTTTTTGTAAAGTACCAGGGGAAGGTTGGGAAGGGTGCTATCTGGTCACGGGGAGATCATATTTCTTGGTGTCTTGGATTCTTCTCTTTCCACAAATAATCTTTCCATCGTGACGTGCATGTAGCTATCTGAGTCCTCTTTTGACCTTGTACCTTCCATTTTGTCTGGCATCTCCTCTTCTGCAGATCGGGATGGGCTCCCTCTATCTTCTTGACTCTTAACTCTCTCAACATACCCTTCTTTTCTTGTCAATCCCATAGTCATTCCTTCTTCTATCGGACTTCGCAACACCTCTCCTACTTGGTGTACATCCTCATTTTTCCTATTAATCTCCCATATTTCCCTTTCCCGCCACCTTTCCGCTATTTGTGCTCTTCGATGCGCCCTTAGATATCTAGATTTCTAGGAGTTATCTGCATCCATATTTTCAATCCCTCATATCTCCCCATCCCATAGCATCCCTCCTTTAGGTCCTTCCCCCAATACTGGGTGTTTAAGCTTCCATGCTCAGGACTGGAAAGACCAACAATCCTTCTTCGCCCATAAGAACTTTAATCCACAATGAGATCTCCTTCAAAAGCTTTCCCCGCAAATAGAAAATGCAACTATATAATCTTCTAGCATGTACTATACCGAGAAGTTCACCACTCGGGTCAGATATGTGTCTAAATGATGTAATGCTACTAGATCTGATTGCGTCTAGGTGTGATGAGTTCTATTTTTCTCACCAGTTTTTCCCTTGATCTGTAGCCTTCGCAACCAATTATAAATTTCTTCGGGGAATTTACCCCAAACTATCTCGTACTAATCACTTACTGACTCTGAATACATGATTTTTTCCTTCAACTTCTTTTCCTTCTGTTGTCAAAGTTGGGCTTGTTCTAAGATGAGCCAATCTACGTGGTTATCCCACCAGCTTCTTAGTTATCTCTTGTAGATCGTTGAGACCATATTCAAACTCTCTTTTAATTTTCAAGTTCTGGCAACGAAACCATTTGTTGGCTGAAAATAATAACCAAGTGAAGACCCAAGTTTAGGCACAGGGGCCAACAAGGCTCCGATGTAGTCTAAAACAACGTTGACATTTTCACCTTACCGAAGATTGAGTAAGGAGTCTCACCCAAGGCGTGTCGTGACTTTACTAAGATGAGAGAGTCATAAAGAGGAAATCATAAGCATCATCAATCATTACTTCTTAATACATAAGAATCAAAATAGAGGGCTCATTCTACAAGTTCCAACCATACCGTGAAGTGGAAGAGAGCAAGAGATACCATTAAAAACAAATTAAAAAATTACCCGGGTACCAGACCCTACACACCAAAGCAAGGCAATTGAAAGAAATACCTAGGAATTCAAGGCCTTGCAGTGCTGATGAGGGAAGAATAACCACAAGTTTGAAAACTAACCCTGAGGTTGCATTGTGCAAGAACAAGATAAAAAAAATTGACTTGGAAACAATTGGGGATAAAAAGACTCTAACCTCAAGTTCCTCCCTCAACCAACTTTAAGGAACTGGGAACAAGTAAACCAGTAAAAACAAATTGAAAAATTACTCGGGTACCAGACCTTGCACACCAAAGCGAGGAAATTGAAAGAAATACCTGGGAAGTCGAGGCCTAGTAGCACCAATGAGAAAAGAATAACCACAAATTTGAAAACTAACCCTGAAATTGCATTGTGCAAAAACAAGATAAAAAACATTGACTTGGAAACAATTGGGGATATAAAGACTCTCTAACCTCAAGTTCCTTCCTCTACCAAATATGGACGAATGACTATGAACACACAAAAGACATCCTGCCAAGCATGAAAAAACTACCTGAGCCAACGACCATACAATGTTATAGAGTACCACATACAATCCCACCCTTTGGAGAATCATTGCCATTTATAAACACACGACGAGAAATCACATGCAATTGGAGTACCATTACTCTTCTAGGAAAGGATAAAGATAGGACAAGTGTTTAGTGTAGCACACTCCTTAAGGAAAACATTCTCTTTAACCTGTGATATGATACACCATTAATGAAATGGAGACATACTTAATCAACTCCCATGGTGGAGCTACCATTACTCTTCTAGGAAAGGATAAAGATAGAACAAGTGTTTAGTGTAACACACTCCTTAAGGAAAACATTCTCTCTAACCTATGATATGATACACCATTAAAGAAATGGAGACATACTTAATCAGCTCCCATGGTGGAGCTTGTGAGACGCATTAAGTCAAACCTACCAAACACTAAGTGAAAGAGGGTGGATGCACTTACCAAAAACACAAAAATTGGAACTATAAAAAAATTAATGGATTTTTAATGAAATAAATTATTATTTTTTTATAAATATGATTTTTTTTTAATAATGAGTATTGCATTTTAGACTAATAATTTTATCTAAAATTATATAATAAAAATAAAATAAAAAATTAATAAAAAAAAATATAATTTTCATAAAATATTATTATTTCAATTTTTTTTTTTTTAAATACTTAATAATCATCAATGAAAATATGCACTTGAGATTTACTTGTTATATAAAAAAATAGTTACTTGTTATAAAAAAAAATAGTATGGACAAACTTACTTTTATATATATATATTAAATACATTGTTTATGATATTTTAATTTCGAATCATTTGATATATAAACTCTTTTTATAATCAATATGTTAATTTTAATTATAGTTTTAAATTTTTAAATTCAAATGGTTAATTCTCTACCAGGTGGGGACAAACTGGAGATTTGAACTGAACCAATGTACTGCGTTGAGAACTGAACCAGAGAATTGGCGTAAGATCCTAAATTAGTCTTGAGATGATAAATTATCCTTCGTATGAAACAGAGAACGGAGCTGGTGCTGTATCAATGTACTCCCATTGAAAATCAACTGGGGCTCTATTTCCTCAGACCACCATTGTTCAATCCCATGAGCGTCCCAATGATTCAAGTGGCCCTTGGGAACCAGAAACAATTTGATAGCTACATGCTCCATACCAGACTCCTCTAGCAGTTTCTGAATAAATTTATAATTAAGTTCTGATAAGTCAAAATTCTGAGGCTGTTTTCTGTAATCAGAGTAGTAACAACTGATGGTATCGTTACCATTTACATAAAGACGGGGAATCCATTTCTTGATATTTTTACCAGTACTTACTGAACGACCCAGTTTCTCATTATCTGACTGTTTGTCATCATTCCTCTTCCTTTTAACAGGAATAATAGCGCTAGTCAGACCCTTCACCACATTAAACAATACTCTAACCATGTCCCCAACACATCTGAGAGACAGGGGCACTGATATAGAAGGGGGATTGAAGAGATGGGTTTCTACAAATATACCCTCCATTGCTAAGGTCCTGCCAACCTGCAAAATCACGCCAGCTCCCAGTGAATGCCCAGCCATGCCCACTTCTCTGCTCCCATATTTCTCCACTGCTCTCCTCACCGCCTCCAGTGTCTTCTTAAACCTATAGGAGCCACCAAGAGTCTCCGTTGTAAAAAGTTTCCAATCGTCTTGCACATCAACTCTTATGGTAGGACCTCTCAGCAGGGTCCCTCTCAGGGCTATTATTCTCCTAGGAGCATTCAATGGTTTTACCAGAAAATCACAAACTACACCACGGTTGTTCCACTCAAACACTGCTCCAAATATGGATCCATCCCTCCCGTCACCCAATAATTCTACCACTCTGTATTTGAAGAACTTACACCATTTGGGTGACAATGCTGCAATCCCCTTTCGATTTTCCTCCCTGTCCATTTCCAACAGATAAGCTGACTGCACAATGCATGCCATCATTTTCCGTTTGTTACTGTCATTAATCCTGTGAACAAACACAAACAATGGATCTTTAAGAAAAGAAAAAAAAACCAAAATGCAATGAGTGCATTTAATTACTTTTTCACATAAATAAATAAATCAGACAATTAGAAGTTATGTTGATGTGGTATAATAATTAGGTAGGAAGGTTTGGTAGAGATTGATTTAATCTTGGCTCAAGAGTATATATACTTGTAAATATCAATTATCAAATCTAACTTATTGAGGCGAAAAGTTTATTCTACAATCCAGTATGAGAGAGATATTGAAGTATGTCAAGTCATCAAAAAAATAATAAAAATAATTTTCAGTCACCCAAACAAAGATTTAAATAACCATATAAATAGAAAATAAAACACAACAATTAACTGTTAAAATTATAATTTTATACAACTTTACAGAGATAAAATAATTAAAAAATATTTATTTTTCTCTTATAAATATCTTAAGATAGAATTTAAATAAACTATTTGAATATTCATATTAACTAATATATTTCAGTATGAACTTTCTCTGTCTACAGAAAGTGTGTTTGTGTGTGTGTTAATCTTAGCTGGAAAAGAAAAAGTAATTGAAAGTAAAGTAGAGTAGTTAATTTTTAATAAGAGGAAAATGTGTAACTAATTCAATTTTTAATATAAAATATTAATAATGATAAAATATCAAAATATACAATTTAAACAATGAAAAAATTCCACATAGATTTATATTAATCACATATTTACCAAGCAATAAAATGTATTAATTGAACGTATAATTTTTTTTTTCAAATTTGAGATTTGATCTCTCTAAGATCTTGGTAGATTTGTGGTTAAAATGAGTCTATTTCTACAGGCGACTGTGAAGGCCACCGGCAGTCCCTCCTAAAATAAAAATAAAATGCCCTTCTTAAAATAAAAATAAAATGCCTCCTAAATAGAAAAACAATGACAGCTCTAATAAAAAGAAAAAATATATATGCTATGCATTTTTAATTAGTTGTCTATATGAACTAATATCCTCTAAAGTAATTAGAAGTAAAAAAAAATGTGAGTAAGATGTTTAAATCTTATGTTTTTCAAAAATATTTTAATAAGTGATATCAACTTTATATAAATATATATAGAAAAAAAATGTTAAAAGAAAATATTTTAATGTACGATAGAATCAAATATCCAATATGAATTATGAATAAAATATTTTAATATAAATTAATATAGAAAGATTGTTTCTTAATCTCTATAATATTCAAAAATGCAATTTAAACAATAAAAAATTACACATTGTTTTTTTAATTCTAAAATAAGTTTGCAACAAAAAAATTTGATGCTCTCGATATATATTAGATTCTTATTTTAAATAGATCTATGCTAATAATACAATAATTAAATATAAAAATTTGATCTCCACAAACCTTATAATTCAATGCGAACAGAACTAAAACACTATTTCTTCAATTTTCAAATAAAGATTAGCAGCTATTGTCAAATTAGAGGATTCTAGTTACCAGCCATGTCTCATCTTCTCTGGCCAAGAGGGTGTGGATAAATAACCAGGACCCATGACATCAAAGTCCTCTGGGTGTACATTCTTCTGCGGTGCCTGATTCTGGTAGGTTTGAACCATGTTTTCAGTTGCAGTACAGTATAAGTGGGCACTCCAAATAGAGCAAAGTTATGTGCAAATATGACGGCTCAACCACGATTCTTAAAAAATTTATGGCCGCTGTTATCTATATGCAATATGGTAATTATTTGGTGGTGCTTTGCTTTGGAATTTGGAAACTTGGAAACTATTTGTCGGCAAGTATTTTATCCTCATAAAAACGCTGACAATTGATGAGTAAAAGGTGTTGAAAATGGACCATATATATATATATGATTTCAAAGGTTACGTCGTATAAAAAAAAAATTGATGATGCAATGGATTAAGAAAAGTAGAGTAAAATTGTATATTTTATAGAATGGTTTGTTTTAATTTATAAGGTAAACAGGTAATAAAATTTTATTTTATTTAAAATGTATTTTTAAATGTATAAATGGATTAGAATTTGATTTTGTTTTTTAACTTTTCGATTAAATAATTTAAACTCATTTTATATTCATTAAAAATACATTTTACCTTATAATTGAATATTGCTATTGTAATAGAAATAATAAAAAACTTTATTACGTCATCCAAACAACTACACAATGATCATGAAATTGGAAGAAATGTTAAAAAAAAATGTCTAAACAGAAAACATTGGCTCCTGGACATCATTACCAGACTTAGATTTGACATCAAATCTTCCTCAAGATATTGCTGATAATAAGCCTCTTATTTTCTTTCATTTCTTTGTTCTTTACAAGAGTTTGAAGAGTATTTCCAATCAATTTGACTATTAATTGAATTAAAAATAGCCACTTGTTTTTGCATTGAGAGATACACAATCACATAAGCCAATACATTCCTTTGTAAGACAAAAAGCAAGTGAACTTCCTAGAGAGGAAGACGGAAACAAATTAATTATATGCTAACTAGTTTAACAGAAATACCAAATATCACTGGAAGTGGAACTAAAATACCAAACTGCTTTTAACTTCACTGGATGCTCATGCTATGACTTGTAAGTGTAAGTTGGTGGTTGGCAGGGACTACTAAGAAATAAGCAACGAGCATTTGGATTGAAACCGCAGCTAATTGTCTCACTATATTTTTCAATTTTTGTGTTGTATTGAACGTTTTAGGAGGTTGAGAAAACGAGGAAAGATAAGATTGAATTTTTATGATTAGCAAATTTTAGAATAGTAATTTAAATATGTTTATAATTTTTAGAATAGTAATTTAAATATGTTTATATCAATTGCAAATTTTATATAAATAAGTTTTCAATGTGTATTAATTAAAAAAGAAATTAAGGGATTTTATATTAAAGTTTTGAGTTTTGAGTTTTGAAAAGTATGAAAAATAAGAGTAAAAGTGTCGTTTTTATTTGAGTAAACTGTAGTTTTTAAACTATTTATATTAATTGGGAATTTTTATATAGATTTTTGATTTCGTGAATATTTGACAATTAGATAGACATGGGTGTGTGATTGCTGAATATTCAGGGAAACAACAAGTACTATTCAAATTTCAAAATGAATAAGAAAAAAAAATGAACATAAGAAATTTCCTATTACATAAAGGAAATATATATAAAGGAAGTATGTTTAAGATGTATATTATCGAATTATTATCGAGTTGAAATTTTGTCTTTAAAATTTTTATCTTATCGTATCGAATTCAGATTTGAATTCGAACTTGGTAACTATGCTTCAAAATTACCTGTCGTGGCTCCAACTCCAACTCTAGAAGATGTGATAGATCCCCCATTGTCATCTATTGTTGTTGCACCAGCTACAAGTAATTAAGTGGCTTCTACACCAATAAAAGTTGTTACGTCTAAAAATGGCCATCCAAATGTTAATGCCTACTGTAGTCATTTTTTCTCGTCTATGTTTATTCTATTCAGTATGTTCATTCTTCTATTTTTTGACTTTATTTGAATTGGGGGTGTTTTGTAGCAAGGCATTCTCTTCTCTTGTATCAACATATACATACATAAATTGTAACAATGCTTATCGTGGGATGTGTCTTCTTCGTCGATGAAGTTTCTAGTGGCATCCTGAAATATTTTTGTTTCTTTTTATTTGAAAGTGGATAATGCAATTTCTTCTTCCAAATTTATAAACTTGCATTCTTATCTCAAAAATGATCCAAGCCGATGAACCCAGTCTATCGGAGCGATACTAACATATTACTACGAGACAATTTTGTATTCTTTTGAATCCCGAGTGGCAGAGTTTTTAATGAACTTATTTTAAATTTATACCTTAATTTGTACTGTCATTAAAATGATATTGCAAGTAATTATTCAGTCATGTGGGTCAGAATGTTAGATTTCTTGTTAAAATTGGTTCTTCGGAGTTTGTATGTTTTGATCATTTTTTAGGGAAGTTTTAAATTTTTATATTTACGCTGTAAAGGGTCCCATTTTTAAAACAACTCCCCTCAACTGCCACATGTACTATTGTGTATCGTTGATTTTGATTTTAGACATATTTACCTTAGGATTGAATATTGTTATAATCAGTTACATAAATAATAGAGATAAGGAAAATTGTTTTAGGTCATCCAAACAACTGCACTGTGCGCATGAAATTGGAATAAATGTCAGGGAAAATGTCTTTGTACGTTCACTGTCATATAGGTGGAGGCATTGGCTCCTGGACACCATTACCAGACTTAGATTTGACATCTTCCACAAGGAACTGCTGGTGGTACGCCTCTTATTTTCCTTCATTCCTTTGTTCCTTTACAAGGGTTTGAAAGAGTATTTCCAGTCAATTTTATTAGATTGTTGCATTTTTTTGGGTTAATGAACATATTCATGGATTCACAGGTGTTGTAGATGTTAATACATGGGGATCAGGATTTTTTCTAGAAGCATCCAGATCTAGAGAGTGCTTTGGTTTGGGTATATTTTCATTCAAATGTCAAAGAATTCAAACATGTGGCTTCCTCCTTCACAATATAGGCTTTCATTGAAAAATATATGTACCATATTTTTTAAATAACTGTTTATGGAGGTTCCATTTAGTTTAATTCAAGCACTCCTCTTAACTAAACATGAACAAAGAATGTTGACAATATGAACAAGAAGGTTGAAAATAATTATAAAAATCTTCGTGATTGTAGAAATTATACAACATGCATGTATATCTTGGATTCACCCGATCTAACAATGAACTAAATTTAAATACTAAATCACTTCTACAAATATTTTGCGGAATTAAAAACACAATCACTAATCACATGAAGTAATGAAGAATCAAATCACACACAACACAAATAATTTCCCGAGGAAAGCTTACAGCTAAAAACCCCACTATCTTCTATTGTATATTCAGCATGGATCATGAAACAATTACATACAAAGATATTCTCACAAGAGCCCTCCAGTACTCAGCTAATTTTCTCACACTATCATGAACAAAACTGACCAACAAATAGCCAATTCTCAGCCTCTAGACAGCCTACCTTGCTTACGCAATCCCTGATGAATGTAATCCCTAAAAGATAAGAATTCTTGCCTTCCTTGACTGCACAAGTATCATGGGCACTCCAATGGGTGTTTGGTTGCATGTGTGCAACCTAATAATCCTACAAATGATAGTCAACTTCCCTTTCACCTAGAACTCAACAAGGTCTCCACTGGATCTGACATGCATGCAACTAATAATAGTAAATCCTCAGTTGCATGTGAGATCACTTATTGTGAATTAATTAACATTTAATTCACTTGATGTCTCACAAGTGTATCTTCAGTTACAACTAGTACAACTAAGTTTAACTCACTTAACTGAGTTAAATTGATTACAACTTGCATTAACTAATGCACCACTGCACTTCAAACTCTATTACAACTAGAATTACTCTGCATGCCTCACCAACTACCTCTAACTCGAAATCCACTAGATAACTAATTTTATCACTCTTAGTTAACTATTTCAAGTCGTCATTGAGAATAGATTACAGTTTATTTTCCATATTAATTAAGGGATAACTAAAATAGACATGCACCCAAAAATAGCACTGTGGGACCCACCGTAGTGTAGGTGCTTAATGCACTAGGTGTGTGTGCTGAAATTTTCTTGTTGAATCTAAACACTCCCTCTCAACAATAAAATCATTATCCTTTACCTCGATCATGTCTCTATGGTATTCAAGTTTTCTCCTGGTGAGCGCCTTCGTAAGAATATCTAGATTTTGCATCCTGATCCTCCGTGGGAATGTACTGAAGCAACATTATCCTTCTTTACACACAAACTATGAGATGATGGTACCAAATATCTATATGCTTGCACCTATCTTGAAACACAGGATTAATCGATAGTTTAATGCAACTCTGATTATCACAATGAATCACTGTCGGATCCATCTTAGAACCAAACAAACCAACCAAGATCTTTCTCATCCAGATAGTCTCACATGCAGCTTGACTTGCTGCCATGTATTCTGCTTCCGTTGAACTGAGTGTCAAAGATCGTTGTTTCATGTTGTACCAGGAAACTGTTGTCTATCCTATGCTAAAGATCCCTTTTGATGTGCTCTTTCTGTCTGATGGACTACCCACCCAATTTGCATCCATGAAGCCTTGAATCTTCACTCCCTCTATCCATATGTACCATAGACCATACTCTGATGTGCCCCTCAGGTATCTCAATACATGCTTCCCCGCCTTCCAAAAGAGCTTGGTAGGCTTAACCATAGTTTGACTCAGCTGGTTAACTATGTAGAAAATCTCTGGTCTGGTGTTCACTAGATATATCAGTGAACCAACTAACTCCCTGTAGACAGTAGCATCCACTACCTCTCCAAAAGTAGCATCTTCTTTCTTCCAATTTCTTGGAATAGTAGTATCCATGGGTTTGCATCTATCCATGTGAAACTTACCCAGTATCTCCTTTGCATACTTGCCATGAGACACAAAAATTTCACCATCCCGCTGCCATATTTCCAATCCAAGGAAATAATGAAGGAGTCTCATGTCCTTCATTTCGAACTCCCTTGAAATATCCTCTTTGCATGAGTGTATCAGTTTCTCATCACCAGTAAAAATTAGATCATCAACATAAATAGAAATAATCAATAGCTTACCATCAACGACAATCTGGTAAAGGTTTGCACCTTCTTCACTTTTGGTGAAGCCCAGTCCAGTGAAATAGTTTTCTATCCGACTGTCCCAAGCACAGGGTGCTTGCATCAGCCCATACAATGCTATTTTGAATCGGCACACATGCGACTCACTATTGAAGATTTAGAAACCTTTAGGATGCTTTATGTACACCTCTTCCTCAATGATCCCATTGAGAAATGTAGTTTTCACATCTATCTGATGAATGTGTTAGCCCATCTGCACTAAGAGTGCAAGGATGGATCTTATGGAAGAGTACCTTGCAACAGGTGAAAAATTCTCATCATAATTTATCCCCTCGATTTGTGAGAATCCTCGAGCCACAAATCTGGCCTTTTATTTCTCCACACTCCTATCAGCAACTTGCTTTACCTTCTAGATCCATCTTGATCCAACAACTGATTTGTCGACCAGTCTTGGGACTATATCTCATGCAATATTCTTAGCAATGGAGTCATACTCCTCCACCATTGCATCAACCCAAGTTGGTTGCTGCACTTTCCTGAAAGGAAGATGGTTTAGTCACAATACATTTTCTCATAAGAGCCATGTATCCAGTAAATTGTTCAGGAGAATTTCTCTCTCTGCGCTGTGAAGTAGGGGCTCCTACATTCTCTGCAGCATCAAGTCTCAATCTATCAGCTTCCGTGGCGTGCCTTCTACCATTTCTGATGGATGGCTCTGCATGAGTGTTTTCCTCCACTCTATGAACCTCCTCATGCGACTGATCCGCATCTTGAGGCTCATCCTTTGGAACTAGCAGTTCCTCCTCTGCATGCAAGTCTAGCTCCCTCTCAAGGGACAACCACATGGCTCTCTCCTCATCAAATTTTATATCCCATCGCACAACAATCATTCTATTGTTTGGAAAATACACACGATAATTATGGGGTGTTTTAGTGTACCCCACAAAAATCTCAATCTCAGTTGTCGGTTCCAACTTCTTCTTGGCGTCCTTGGTCACATACAAATAAACAGATGAGACAAAAAACTTAAAGTGTGAAACATCGGGTTTATTACTAATGAAAGCTTCTTCAGGTGTATTCATGACAAGTATCCTATGAGGATAATGGTTTTGAACAAATATCGCGGTGTTACATGCTTCCACCCACAAATGCATCGATAGGCCTTGATCATGCAACATCGCTCTTCTTGCACCCACAATGGTTTTGTTATTTCTCTCTGCGACCTCATTTTTTGTGGTTTATGAGGCGCTATAATTTCTCTTCGAATTCATTCTTTGCTACAGAAGTTCTTGAATTCGTTAGAGATGTATTCACCACCATTATCGCTCCTAAGTGCCTTCACTTGCTTCCCCAACTCTTTCTCCACCAGTGCCTTAAACTCCAAGAACTTAGAGAATGTTTGATCTCTCTTCTGCATGAAGAAGATCCAGAACTTACGAGAATAGTCATCAACAAATATTACATAGTACTTATGTTTTCTTGTCGAAGCAATAGAGAAGGACCACACATGTCTGGTTGAACTTTCTCAAGGATCCCCGAAGCTCGGTTCTCCTTCTCATCAAAGGTGGCATTTACATATTTTCCCATAGTACATTCCTTGCATGTGTATGACTGCACAAGTGTACACCTGGGAAGACCAGTAGAAATTTGTTGCATGACTTTCAAGGCTCCATGGTGAAGATGGCCCAATCTCCCGTGCCACAATTCGCCCTCATCCCAGCTCACCACTTGACCTTCATTTCCCATCATTGCTGCGCAGCCATCTACCTCCATATTGTAGATATTCTTAACTCGAATCCATATCCTCTTGGCTTGTCCTGTTGTTTTGTATCGCAGGAAGGCTTTTCCTTCACTAAAAACAACATCATGGCCTCTATCCTCCAACATTGTGACTAAGACTAATTTTTTCTTCAAACCTGGTACATGCATTACATATTTTAATTGAAAGGGTTTACTTGACTGCCTCTGGAAGGTAATGGTACAAATCCAGGTAGCACTGTACCACCCATCATCGCCCATTTCAATATTCATATGGAGATCCTTCTCCTCCAAGTCACTGAAAAGTTCCTTGTCTCCCTTTATGAGAGAGGAAGCGCCACTATCCAAACACCACACATATCTCAATGCACTTGACACCATGAATGCAATCAATGAGAATTAAAGCTCAAATTGCGAAGCAAGAGCCTCACCAGTTGCAGATCCTCCAGCCTTATTGTTCTTCTTCTTTTGTGGACAGTTAGTAGCAAAATTCCCATGCTCGTGACAGTGAAAACACTTCACCTTGGACATGTCCTGCTTCTTGCCATTCTTGGACTCGGATTTGGAATGGAATTTATTCCCCTTCCCCTTCTTTACCTTGGCAGCCAAAGCACAATATTCTTCATCTTCATTCTTAGATGAAGATCCATCTTTGGTGTTCCGTCTGAACTCCTCCTGCACCAAATCTGACCACAGTCGTTCCCAATCTGGCAATTTTTCCTTTCCATTGACAAAGTCTTGATAAATGTGCCAACTCTTGGGAAGTCCTAGGAGAGCCAAGCTCACCAAATCATCATCAGTGAATGTTATACCAACTCTCCCTAGTTCATCTCGACATTGGAAAAACTTTGTTAGATATTTTTGTATGGAGTCGCCCTTCTCCATCTTGATCTTCCTAAGTTTATATTTGAGCGCCAATTTCCTATTGTCGTTGCTGCTGTGGATAAATCCATCAAATCCTTCCACATTGCATATGGTTTGGTCTTCCCATGGAGGCTTTAGACAATGTGATCTCATACTCCCTCCAATAAGATCCTCCTCTCCTTTCCCACTTTCTTTTGCCATGCATCAATATTTGCAGCATCTGTCATAGCGGGTTTAGGAACATCATTGTCAATGAATTCCTTCAAGCCATTGTCTTCGAGTATTGCCTCCATCCTGTCCTTCCAAGAAATATAGTTTGAGTTGCCCTCGATTTCATACTCCAACCTCAAGCCATTGAAAGCCATTTTGATCTTGAATCAGCTGTAGCACCAAGAAAGTCTTTCTGCAAATTCGAATTCTATCCAGTCACAAACTCAGCTCCTGCTTCACTTCTAAAATTTCCTGTGCTCCGATACCATGTATAAATTATACAACATCCATGTGTATCTTGGATTCACCCAATCTAACAATGTACTAAAGTTGATTACTGAATCTTTTCTACAAATATTTTGCGGAATTAAAAACACAATCACTAATCGCATGAAGTAAAGAAGAATCAAATCACACACAACACATATAATTTCCCGAGGAAAGCTTACAACTAAAAACCCCACTATCTTCTATTGTATATTCAGCATGGATCATGAAACAATTACATACAAAACTCTTCTCACAAGAGCCCTCCAGTACTTAGCTAATTGTCTCACACCGTCATGAACAAAATTGACCAACACATAGCCAATTCTCAGCCTCTAGAGAGCCTGCCTTGCTTGTGCAATCCGTGATGAATGCAATCCCTAAAAGATAGGAATTTTTACCTTCCTTGACTGCGCAAGTATCATGGGCACTCCAATGGGTTTTTGGTTGCATGTGTTCAACCCAATAATCCTACAACTGATAGTCAACTTCCCTTTCACCTAGAACTCAACTATGTCTCCACTAGATCTGACATGCATGCAGTTAATAATAGTAAATCCTCAGTTGCATGATAGATCACTGATTGTGAATTAATTAATATTTAATTCACTTGATCTATCACTAGTTTATCTTCAGTTACAACTAGCACAACTGAGTTTAACTCACTTAACTGATTTAAACTGATTACAACCTGCGTTAACTAATGCACCACTGCACTTCAAACTCTGTTACAACTAGAATTACTCTGCATGCCTCACCAACTACCTCTAACTCAAAATCCACTAGCTAACTAAGTTTATCACTCTCAGTTAACTATTTCAAGTCATCATTGAGAATAGATTACAGCTTATTGTCCATCTTAATTAAGGGATAACTAAAATAGACATGTACCCAAAAATAGCATTATGGGCCCCATCGTAATGTAGGTGCTTAATGTACTAGGCATGGGTACTGAAATTTTCTTGTTGAATCTCAACAGTGATACCATATAGTAAGAAATAAAACACTCAAACCACACTTGAAAGGTTAACACTTTGAGGAAAATAGTTGTATTTATGAATTTATAAGCCTTTAATGTATTGTCGGATTAATAATGTTAATTTATGAGATGTGGTGTAAATTCATAATTAAATTTAATTCCAATTTCCTTTTTAGAAATGTCATATAACCTTTTGTACAATTTTAAATGGGTCTACGTTATTTTTTATAATTTTAGTGATAAGGTTTTTTAAGGTTTTTTTTTTCAAATTTCTCGATTATCAAACTTGTGTGTTATGTTTCTTGATTATCAAACTTGTGTGTTATCCACAATGATTGAACTGACATGTTATAAAATTAATGGTCAAAATATAAGGTTTTTTTTTCAAATTTCTCGATTATCAAACTTGTGTGTTATATTTCTCCATTATCAAACTTATGTGTTATCCACGATGATTGCATCGACATGTTATAAAATTAGTGGTCAAAATCGATCGTTTCAATTAAGTATGAGATCAACCCATCGATCAATTCCTCACTTTGAATTGTTTTGAAACCCTATAAGAATGAATGGTTACAATTGAAGATCCAAATCTTAAAATAAGATGTAAACACTTTGTTTTTTATTAGGCATTTGATTATTTTGAAATCCCACAATGAAATCACAAACAAGTGTTAATGTATTTATATAAAAAATGAATTTACCAAGTTATTACAAAGAAAAAATATATTAAGCTAAATATACAAGGTTTTGATGCATATGTTGATGGTGGTTACAAGAGTGGAAAGAAAGAAGGGGAGTCTATGATGGAGTCTGCTAGGTGGAAGCCCTGGAACCAAATCCAAAGCACCTGCATCATTCCACCATCGTTCAAATATGTAGTCAAGGGGAAGGATGTCTCAGCTCAGGCTCACACTACACCAGGCCCATACATAGTGGACCAGATGAAGCTAGTGTCGTCCTTGACAATAAACCTACATGAGGTAAAGGTGATCCATGATTAACTCCATGCTAAAGCAGTTATATGTTGATTCAATGGCTTCTGGACCAAATATATGCCATTACGTGAATTGATTTATTCCATATGGACAGAAAACTGCGATATCCACTTATGTTGCAGAGGGTTTTTTATCGTCAAATTTGACACAACAAAATATAGAGATTATGCAATAAACGAGGGACATTGGTTTTGGGGCAATGCAGGCCTACTTAAAATACCTTGGTTTCCAGATTTTGATGCAAATACCAAGGTTGTCTCTAAAATGCCTATGTGGGTTAGATCAAGCATAATATACCATTACATTTTTGGAATCCCAAATTTTTAGCAGGAATTGGGAATTCTCTAGGGAAATTCATAAAGATAGATGTTGATCGAACCTCAATGGCCATCTATAATTTTTCTAGAATCTGCGTGGAGGTGGATCTTAGTAAAGGGTTACCTAACTAAATTCAGCTATCTTACAACAATCAGCAATGGTCACAGCCCCTAGACTATGAAAATACTTCTTTTGGTGTTTTATTTTTCTTTTAACTGGACATCTCCAAAACGTATATCCACAAGCTAAAGAAACAGGAGAAAAATACAAACACAAAATCCAAAATGATGGCAATTTTTAGAATACCTGGAAGCATAAACCGAATTTGCAAAGCACATAGACAATACCACCAACAAAAATGTTCAAAACACCTGGGAAATTGTGATGAAGGATGAGGTCGTTCATCAATTTGTGTTGGTTTCAGTACAAATCTAACAACAACATCAGTGTGTGACGACTTGGACTGAAAAACAGCTAGTGGCACCAACCAAACCCACATTTCAGAAAATTCAGATTCTGACAAAGAAATCCAACCTAATGTAAAAGAGACACAATTATCTATTGTATCTACCCCAACCAATTCTAATGGTTGGCAGAAAGTGGAGAAAAAAAAAGGTAGGAAAGATTGGAATCGGTTAACTCTCTAATGAGTTGTTTATTTATTTTTGATATTGCATACAAAGATTGGTGAAAAATGCATATGCTATCTAGCATCTGCAACATGTAATTTCATTCAAATGAATAAAAATACTATTTTTCCTTGGGGAAAAAATTATGTTACTTTCCTTTAAAAAATTAAAACATTCAATATATTAATTTATACTTTTTTTTAAAGAGTATAACTATAATTTATTTGTTTTATAAAATTTATAAGGTTAGGATAATGACTAGTTATAATTAAAGTGTAGTTTTATAGATTTGAATTGATATAATGTAACTTTTAGTATTATTAATAATAATAATTATAAATAACATATAATAATAATAATAAATAAATAAAATAAAATAAATATTAATTATAAAGAAGAGATAATAATAATAAAAAGAATATCATAATAGTAAATAAATAAAATAATTAATAATATAGTGAATTTTTGAATAAATAAATAAAATAAACTATAAAAATATTAAGAATAAGCTAATTTAATAAAAAATAAAAATGAATAAAATAAGTCATAGTCAAATTAAGAGAAAATTTGAGTTAATGATCCAGGTGCATATTGGTGGTCACCTGCCTATTCCACTTGGGGCCCCACCATTGTCTCTTTCAGTTTTTTAGTTTCGGCACAACTTACTATTTTTAGTAGTTTTTCGAGTCCTGAACTTCTGGAGTCATTTTGAGGCCCTAAACGATGTTTTTTGGGAAAATCGGGAGCAACATGGGTCCATGGACCGATGTTGCTCACTGAAATTTTGTATTCCTCAAATAGATATTTCTAACGAGGTATGGTTCGCGTCAAACAGAGATCGTATGCCAAAGTTACGTCCCTGGGAAGTTGAAACACCAATTTACCCAAACAGGGCCCATAATTTTGGCGCTTTATCTCCTAGGGTTTTTGGATGTTTAGGGTTTTCCATTGTTTCTAAATAATAAATAGGCCCTCGAGCCTCATTGTAACTCAGTTCATAGGCTTGTAGCCGCCACATCTCTTCTCAGAGATAGCTACCAGCACCCTAACTAGTTTATTTCCATTCTGTCTGTAAGCAAATTTTAGTTCTTTGATATTAATGAAATGAAGTGTTATTTCAGCTGCATATTTGTATTTATGGCTATATGTTTATTCTGTTGCATTCCTACATAAATTCATATTAGTGGTATCAGATCGGTCTGCTTTTTCTTGATCCTTCTTTGCATGTCCCAACGAGGTCGGGGTATAAGGAGTTAGGGCTCGATTTGGTGGAAACTTTGCAAGATTAGCCTTGCAAACCCCGACAGATGCCCATGGGGGATGAAAAGAAAGATGAGGGAGCAGGAGATCCTATCAAAATACTGCTCGAGGAGGCCCTCGAAAAACAAAGGATTGCGATGATGGATAGCTTTTCCTAGATCCTTCAACAGCTGCCCACTGGAGGCGCATCTGCATCTAGCATCCACTCTGGAGGTGCGAATCCTTTTAAGGTAAAACTAAATTTTGACATTCCCATATTTGAGGGTCAAATAGATGCATATGTCGTAAATAGATGGTTGAATCTATTAGAAGGATATTTCTCGGTTCATGACTTTTCCGACCGAGAGAAGATTATTTTTTCACTCCTCAAAGCTACCCCCCATGTCAAGGACTAGTGGGAAACCTACTTTGAGAAAAAGGATGAGACAGAACCCTCTCTGTTCTCAGTCATACCCACTTGGAATTCTTTCTGAGATGCCATCAAGGAACAATACTATCCCGTGCGGAGCTATGAGGACAAGTACATACAATGGACCACGCTACGACAACAAAGGGATCAAGATGTGCATGAGCTGACGAATATGTTCCATACCATGCGCACAAAGTTGGGTATCAAAGATTCAGAGAAACATCTGGTGCTAAAGTATCGGAGTTGTCTGCACAAATACATTCAGGAGGAAATGGAGTTCCTCAACATCTCCTCACTTGGTACGGCATACCGGTATGTTGCCAAGATTGAGCAGAAATTCAAACAGAAGAAGCAAAACTTTGGATCTGTGAATCAAAAGCAAGGGAAAGGTGCTCCCAAACCACATAACAAAGGACAAATCCAAGGCATGGAGGCTCAAGACAACCTGTCGAAGCCACAAGCAAAGAACAACACCGCAAATCCAAAGAAGGACACAGGAAAGTGGTGTGAGTTCCATAAGAGCTCCACTCACAACACAAGTGAGTGTCGATCCAAGCAGTTGCTGGTGGCCGAGATGAGGGCTTCTGAGTTAGATGCATGCTCCAACTCTGAATCAAAACCTGACAAGGGGAATGACAATTGAAAACATATTATTGATGCGGAACCCAATGCCATTGTTGCCACTACGAAGATCCAGAAGGAGGAACTGGAAGATCTAGAGGAGGAGGAACGTCTCTTCCACTCCCAGATGTGGGTAAAGGGCTCCCCATTACAGTTTATTATCGACAATGGGAGCCAAAAGAACATCATTTTAGCAGATGTCGTGAAGTGGTTGGGCTTGCCGACCACATCTCACCCACATCCATACACCATCAGGTGGCTTCACCAAGGACGAGATCTCCGCGTCAGCCAACAGTTCCGCCTTCCCTATAGCATCAAGCCCTTCACGGATGAGGTATTATGTGAAATTGCTCCTATTAATGTTTCTGATGTATTATTAGGACAACCATACTTGTGGAAGTGTCATGCTGTGTATGAGTCTCGGCCTCACGCTGTTATTGTTACTTTGGGAAATAAGTTGTACAGGATACCAAAGGTACCACCTCCTACCGCTATCTCTTTGGTTACTGCAAAACAATGTAGTAAGCTCATTTCCCAAACCAGGAAATTCGTTTTCCTGATGATCTGCCCCTAGGACAAGAAGAAGACGGTGGCCACGACCTTCAGACAGGGCTCCTCTGCACGACAACAACAAATGGACAAGGTTGTGGAGGAGTACAGGGACATCTTCACCTCACCCATAGGGGTTCCTTTGCAATGTCAGGTCAAGCACCCGATTGATCTTACCCTAGGTGTGCCACTACCTAATGGGCCAATTTATTGGCACTCTATTCTAGAGAACGATGAAATTAAGATGCAGATTCAGGAGCTGCTACAAAAAGGTCACATTCGACCAAGTTCATCGCCCTGTGGGAGCCCGATCGTGTTGGTACAGAAGAAGGATGGGACGTGGAGACTATGTATTGACTATCGGGCGCTAAACAAGATCACTGTCCAGAATAGGTACCCGATCCCATGGATTCATGACCTTCTGGACCAACTCAAAGGGGCGAAATATTTCAGCAAGATCGACTTGAAGTCTGGGTATCACCAGGTACCAATTGAACCCTCCGATGTGTGGAAGGTTGCCTTCAAAGCCAAGGAAGGCCTTTTCGAATTGTTGGTCATGCCTTTTGGGTTGACGAATGCTCCCGAAACCTTCATGAGGTTGATGGACGACATCTTGTGGCCATTCACCAACTCATTTTTAGTGGTATACTTGGATGACATTCTGATATTTAGCCAGACGTGGGAAGAGCACCTCCACCACATCCGACAAGTCCTCCAAACACTATGGCAACACAAGTTGTGTGCCAATTTGGAGAAGTGCACTTTCGACATGGCCCAGGTTCAATATCTGGGATACATTATTGATGAAAGGGGGGTGCATGTGGATCCAACCAAGATCCAAGTCATTCGAGATTGGCCAGCCCCAACCACTATAACAGAGCTTCGCATCTTTCTGGATCTTGCTAATTTCTACGGTAGGTTCGTGTTGGGATTCACTCATATCACTTGGCCCTTGAGTCAAGTCACCAAGGGAGGAGCGAGAGAAAATTTATTTTGGTCGGAATCTCAACAAAAAGCGTTCATAGAATTGAAAAATCGCCTCTGTTCTGCCCCAGTGCTCACATTACCAGACTTGCAACAACCATTTGAGATCAAGACAGATGCCTCTAACTATGCTATTGGGGCAGTTCTTACTCAACAGGGACATTTAGTGGAATATCACAGTGAGACATTGTCTAACACAGTTCGCAAGTATCCCACTTATGACAAAGAAATGTATTCCATTGTGCAAGCTTGTCGAAAATGGAAGCATTCCATTTTGGGGAAGGAAACAATCATCCACACAGACCACTGGCCCCTGCAGTTCATACAGACACAAGGGAAGTTGCAGAATGAAAGCCATCAGAAGTGGTACACATATCTACAACAGTTTCATTTGAAAATCAAGTACAAGAAGGGTAGCACCAATGATGTTGCAGACTGCCTCAACCGACCACCGATCATGGCGCTCACCACCATTCTCAACTCTTGTGGGCATGAGACTTCTGATTGGCCGCTTCTCTACGAGAGCGACCCAAAATTCGGCCACACATACAAGGCACTCTTGGGGGGTACGCAAGTTCCAAATTTTCACCTCCAAGATGCACTCTTATGTCACCTAGGACACCTTTGTGTTCCTTCAAGCAAGCGTGCCAAGATGATATGGGAAGCACACTACAGTCGAGTCGTTGGGCATTTCGGGGTCGAGAACACAGTAGCAGTACTGTAGAAGTATTTCTATTGGCCGAACCTTCGAAAGTATGTCGGGAAGCACATCAGATCCTGCATTGCTTGTGCCATTGCCAAACCAACCATCAAGAAGCAAGGCCTATATATTTTGCTACCTACCCCTAGTCAACCTTGGGAATCCATCTCCATGGATTACATGTCGATTCTGCCTTCTACTAAGCATGGAAATGACTGTGTTTTCATGGTCGTCGACAAATTCTCAAAGATGGCCATTATGGTGGCCTGCAAGAAGAATATCACAGCAGAAGCCACTGCTAAACTCTTCTTTGAACGAGTGTGGGTGCACTTTGGGATCCCACAGTCTATCATATCAGATCGAGATAGCAGGTTCCTCAGCACATTTTGGTCCAGCCTCTGGTCAATGCTGGACAACAAGCTCACCAAGCCCACAACTTTCCATCCCCAAACAGATGGCCAGACAAAGGTCATCAACAGAATGATTGTACACATTTTGTGCATGTACAATTTAAAGCATCCACGCACACGAGACGAGAGCCTCCCCTATGTACAACATAGTTATAACTGGGCTCTCCACATCTCAATCGGCCACAGCCCCTTTCAGGTGGGCTTAGGATTCCAGCCACTATGTCCCATTGACGTAGCCATGCCATTTGCAGCTACTCATGCCGATTCGGCTCATGTCCAGTCTGAAGTTGACAAAGAAAATAGCTTCATCGAGCGCATTCAACACATCCGCCAATAGGTTCATGACATATTGGATAGAGCCAATGCTAATTACAAGCAACGCCATGATCAACATCGAATGCCACACAACTTCCAAGTCGGTGACAAAGTGTGGTTACATTTGCAAAAGGAGCACCTCACTGAACCCCACCGCAAGCTTCGCCCGCTCCGATATGGGTCATACACCATCACCAAGGTTGTAGGGAACAATGCCTTCGAGCTCAATATTCCACCATTCCTTGGTTTGCACCCAGTATTCAATGTGGACCACCTTCGTCCTTACTTCCCACATCTACTGGACACCTCTGACATTGCAGAACAACTCACACCAACAGAGTTAAACCTAGAATGCATGGAACAGGCCACCACAAATTGTATCATGGACATGCAAATCAAGAACACTCGCCAACAAAAGATCCAACTATATCAGGTTGTCAAAGCTGGCCAACTCTTGCACCAAGGAAAGTGGTTCACCAGGGACCAAGTTCAGCAGAAGTTTCCTCATCTCATGGAGGAACTTAACGCAATGGGGACCATTGTTTCCTAAGGGGGGAGGAATGATCCAGGTGGATATTGGTGGTCACCCGCCTATTTCACTTGGGGCCCCACCATTATCTCTTTTAGTTTTTCAGTTTCGGCACAACTTACTATTTTTAGCAGTTTTTCAAGTCCTGAACTTTCGAAGCCGTTTTGAGGCCCTAAACAATGTTTTTTAGGAAAACCGGGAGCAACATGGGTCCATGGACCAATGTTGCAACATGGGTCCATGGACCAATGTTGCTCACTCAAAATTTGTATTCCTTGGATAGATCTTTCTAACGAGGTATGGTTTGCGTCAAACGGAGATCGTATGCCAAAGTTACGTCCCCAGGAAGTTGAAACACCAATTTACCCAAATGGGGCCCATAGTTTTGGCGCTTCATCTCCTAGGGTTAGGGTTTTGGATATTTAGGGTTTTCCATTGTTTCTAAATAATAAATAGGCCCTCGAGCCTCATTGTAACTCAGTTCAGAGGCCTGTAGCCGCCACATCTCTTCTCAGACATAGCTACCAGTGCCCTAGCTAGTTTATTTCCATTATGTCTGTAAGCAAATTTCAGTTCTTTGATATTAATGAAATGAAGTGTTATTTCCGCTGCATCTTTGTATTTATAGTTATATGTTTATTCTGTTGCGTTCCTGCATAATCCGGATCAGTTAAGGACAACTTAAAGTAAAAAATAGAGATTGGCTTGATGATACATGGATTGTCTACATGAAGATTCTCTTTCCACTTTTAATGGATGAAAAGGAGGACTTGAAGATTATTCTTTAGAGACAAGAATTCTAGGAGAGAAGGATTAATCGACTAAGGTAGTTGATTAAGGGCTTGGGGGATGGCCAGATGTAAAAAGACTTAGTGCAGTTGAGCTTATGATTAGGTGGAGAGTTTTCCCCAAAATATTGCTTGTAGTCACTGAGATTCAAATAAAGCAATGACTCTGAAATTTCCAATAAATTAATCTTCACTTTACAAATAAGACCCATCTCTCTTGTGCTTTCCTAAATTATATACTAACTAACAAGCTAAAGTTTTTTTCATATTGAATATTAATAGTATTAATTAATGTAGATAATTTGTATGTTCTAATTTTTAGCTATTACATATATGGTATTAGTGCTTATTTGAACTCCTTTGAGCTTTTGTATTTTCATTTACTAATAATTATAAATAATACATATAATTAATTAAAAAAATAATTATATATATAGCAAAGTTATGTGAAGATTTTTTTTATTTTTAAGTTCTAAAAAATTTCGAAGTCATTTTAACCTTAAGTGGTATCAAAAGATGAAGTGGTATCAAAGGATGAGCTCTAAGTTATCAAAAATCTATATGTTTGAATTTTTTGAGCACGCAAAAGACGAAAATTTAAATTTATACTTAATATGATTTAAAAAATAACAAAGTTACGTTTAACAATATTTATTAAAATAAATAAACACCTCACTCCATAAATTTTATGCGATATCCTCGCTGTGATATCCCCTCATTTGAATTTGTTTTTGTGAATTTGTAAATATGATCAAGTATGATTGCGTATTGTTTTTATAGGACGTGTTTGAAAGTACGGTATGATAAACTCATTAAAATATATATATATATAGTTTATTTATTTTGTTATTGATAAAAATAAAGAGTGAAATTAATATAAAAGTTGTATCTAGTTTTATAAGATGAATGTTGCAAATTAATGTTGGTTATTAATTATCTATTCATTGGGCATTATACAATTAATATGAATGATTAGATTAATTATGAACTATGGATATTATTGATCCACAATTTTCCTAAGAAGTAGAGTGTTATTTTTGGAAGTAAGAAATAGATATCAATAAATGACCTATTAACTACATGTCACTTGGATAACTACCAAATGATTAATAAAGGGTTATTACTTTTTTTTCTTATTGTTGAAATGGAGAGTATATAGGAGAAAAACTATGCAAGAGAAAGAGAAAGAAAAAGAAAAAAAAAACTGAAAGTAAATATTTTTGCAAACATGTATTTTAGATACTCGAAAGAATAAAGTATTGAAACATTAATATGTAGTCAGAAGTTACTTGAAAGAATAAAATATCATTGGAAGATACTTGAGAGAATGAAGTATCATTGGTTGGATAGAGTTGGTGAACTCATGTATTATTTCTAGGCTCATATTTTTCCAATTCGATACCCCTAAACCTCTATAATATAGATGAATTATTAATTGTTAAAAATGGCATGATACTTTGTTTCCTATTATCATGTATTATGCATATTTTAGATATTTGTGGTCAAAGATTGAGTAGTGGTTAATTTTCTAAAAGAAATCGCTTGTTATATCTTTTATTTAGTACATGTAAATTGTAACTATTGGTTTAAACACTAACTATGATTAAGTGGATTGTTAAGACTTTTAAACAATTTCTGTTAATATGTGTTTTTTTTTTTAATATTATGAACAGAAATTTAATTTTGATTAAATAAAAAGAAATGACTATGGAGTTGGTTCCATAAAGTGAAAGACTGATGTAAAAATAATTCAAGATTATGAGTTAGTTGAACAGAATCAGTTCAAACAGTTGCCTCACCTCTAGGGATAAAGGGTGATCCCAGTGAGGTAGAGGTTTTTTGTTCGGTAATTGGGGGGAAGAATGCTGGAGTAAGTTCTTGAATTAGGATACCAATGGAATACTTCAAACTTCCGACATTGTTGGAATTGGAGACTAGACCGAATTGTCCCGAAGTCTCTTCCAGGAGATTCTGTCAACTGAATAGCTCAGACTTAGAGCACGGGGGAGAGTGAGGACGCCATTGCCTCACTTGTGGTAGGGAGGAAACCACATCAGTCCAAATTTTCGAAGTGACAAATAAGTATAATTACTTCTCTATTTTCTAATTGTTGTAGGAAAGAAAAACAGAGTGTATATTTTTATATAATGTTGGAAGAAAAGAATTTGTGTATATGATAATGTTTTATTATAAAAGTGATTTAGTATCTTATGTTATGAAAGGACTGTATTTTTCTTCTAGTCAAGGTAGCTATATATCTTTCTCTGTGAAATTTATACTTGTCCCGCTTAAAAAAAAGGGGTTTTACTTCTCTGATTAGAAAAGTTATAGTTGTGAGAAGAAAAAAACAAGTACTATTGGATTTAACTATGCAGGGAACTGTTATCGCAGAATTCTTGAAAGGAAACTCTGTGAAGGTTGCTCACTGACTCTATGATAATCCACGAACAGAGGTGATCCGGTCACCAGAAAAAGAAATAACACAAGAAAGATTAAACAGGAAGGAAAGAATTACTTTAAAATCGAAGTAGAGGGAGATTTGCTTCATAGAAAACTTTGTAAATAACACTAGTCTAATACTAATGAGAAACAGAAAATCAAAAACGAAATTTTGGTAGCGAGACTGTAAAATATAGCAAAAGATACAACAAGAACACCCAGTCATAAGAACAAGAAAATCTTCTCTATTCTAGAATTAAATGTGTGGATATTTGCTATCTAGAGGAAAACGCATAGTTCTATAATTGAATAATTATACAAGAACCGTGCCCAGAAGTTTGTACAAATCGAATAAAACTCTCTAATATAGTTTAGCCGCTTATGAAAATGTACAGTTCAAATATAAGATAATGATTTGGTAAAAAAATAAAGCATCTATAAACAACACAGTCAAAACTATAAACTCTGTATAATTGCTAACTATAAATGCAATGCTTGATCGGAAAGGAAATTAATCTTTCTCTTTATACCTCTCGAAATTTACTATATACATTTTTATACATATGCAGAGAGGAGTCAAGAAAGGAGAAAAATTTTGCGGAAAGAACTAAACAGTATTCATATACAAATATAGTTCAGAAAATAATTGGATAACGTATGGTACCTCTTATTATTTTGTGCTTATAGCAAATCACAATGCATAAGAATATTTATAAATATTACATAAAAGTATAGTGCCTAAAATCTCCTCTGGAGCAGGTTCCTAAAAACCCCTCGGAGGTCAAAGTAAGAGCTTCTTTTTACAAATAGCAAAATCTGTATTGGTAACCCTATTCTTCCTAAAATGTCTATCCGCATTCTGAAATCAATGAAAGGTTGCATGCTAGCCAAATTCTAGAACTATAGACAGCCATAGGTAGGTCAATGATTTAAGTAGAGTTGAAGCAAACCTTTACGGTACCTGTGACAAGAAACTCACGGTAAGCACCAAAGTGTGGATTTGGCGCCAAACAGATATGTTAGAGATGGACATAGTGGAAAATAAGGAAGGATAAGTGTACCTGCAAGATAAGTATATGATCAGGGTTTAGGGTATATGCCAGAAAACTTTAATAAATATGAAGTAGTAAATTTAAACCAGAAACAATTGCATTACCTGTGAAACATTGATGAAGCCAAGTATCATTAATCTGTAAGGTATTATTTAGAGAAGAGAGTTAAAACCCAGCCTAGCACCATTTTCCTGTTATGTAAAAATTGTTAAAAATTATAATAAAATCGCACAAAAAGAAAAGTTTGAACATTACCTTGATGAGAGAATTTGATTTGCACACTGAAGGAGTTTCTTCTGCACGAAGGGAGGATTCTAGTGGGTGGACGAAGCAGAAGCAATATCACAGGCTTCTCGAAAATCTTGCCACGATTTCAACCTCCTTGTAAGCAATAGGTCGAAGTGCGGTGATTATTTCATACTATCAGCAGAATACTTTCCTGTAAGCATCAAGAACCTTGGAGCGTTGTAGCAGAGCTATCTCAACAGCTGAATCGGAGCAAATGGACCAAGTGGTTAGGTTTTTGGGTTTTAATCCAAAGAGCAACTATGGGTGGACGTTATACAGCCATTGATCTGCAAGAGATCCGACGGCCTGAGAGCACCCAAGTGTTTAGGCTCGAAGCCAAATGAAATCGCTAACTGCGGATTATCTACCAAGTTTTTTAATGTAATTTAATGCCAAGTACCAAGCATTGACGAGTTAGAAATTTCACAAGGCTCGAAGAGAGATTAACACCTCGATCATTGCATAAATATCTGAAGACAATAAATGAAAAATATATATGGTACCGATAAGTATGATGTAACAAAATTAATGAGAATCGTAGAGACATGACTACACCAAAACCTTGGGATTACTACGAGTATAGAGAAGTTTAAAATGTAGCACATAACATATACAAGTTATAATTCATAAGTCATATTTTGGGTTGAAATATGTATGTTGTGTAGTTAAATAGTAGTTGTGTTAAAGTAATTTTTTTTATCTTGTGTTATTTTGATGTATTTGCATTTAGTATAATGGATGTATGTTTCAAGTGGTATCAGAGCCAGGTTGTAATGTTGGGACCCTATGGGTCAACTAACATTTTAGTTGTGTATTACTGATGCACAGTGAGAGAAACAAGTTTAAAAAAAAAAAAAAAGATATTATGAGGAGGGTGTCGACACAACAACCACCTCCGAACGTTGGGGAAACACAACCCCGATCCGAAATAAACCCAGAAATGTGGATACATCTAGGTGTAGAGCAGCACCAGCAAACCAGTTGGCTATTGGAGGAACAGCAGCACCAAACTAGTATTCTCTTAAACATTGTGCAAAAGATACAGGTGCGAGACGATAATGCACGTTTGATGCAAGAGCGGGAGAGGATATTGAAAAGTCTCTCCGACAAACAGAATCAAGGAAATGAGAAGCCAAGTACTGATAGAGAGTTTCAAGAAAGAAATGAACAGAAAACAAGAGATCATGATATGGACAGAATGGAAAGAAGTCAGTCTTAGCATAGTAACAGAAATAAGCACTATAATGAAGCTAAATCTGATAATGTATCAGATCAGAAAGAAATGAAAAGGCAGAAAGTAGAACTGCAAGGTGAATTTCGAAAAATAAAACCCCCTACGTTTGATAGAGTAGAGGAGGAAGTAGTTGAAGCATGGCTGATTAATATGAATAAATATTTCCAAGTGGATGAATATAGCAGTAATCTTAAAGCCAGATTGGCTATTTACCAGCTAAGGGAGACAGCCACCTTATGGTGGGAGGAAGTGAAGAATGTCTGCAATATAGATGACCAAGATGTAACTTGGGATGCATTTCAACAGTATTTTTATTATAAGTACCTAACAGAGCGTTTCTATGATGAAAAAGCTCAAGAACTCCATGATTTGAAGCTGGGTTAAATGACAATGGACGAGTATGTCACTAAATCTACTTCCTTACTGTGTTATGTTCCCTATTTAAGAGATGAAAAAGCTAAAGTGCAGAGGTTCCTAAGGAGTTTTCCAACTCATATGAAAGAGCGTATAGAGTTTATAAATCCTAAGACAATGGATGAGGCCATCAAAAAAGCCATAATGTGTTACCAGCAAGCAAAAGCCAAGGTGGAGCAAGGTAAAAGCTAGTAGGCAAAGAAAGAGCATAAGGGCAGCTCTGGATTTAAAAGAAACAAAACTAATAATTTTAAAGGTACTTCCAAAAGCTCAGTTAGTAAACATTTTGGTAAGAATCATCAAAGAATAAGGTGGCCTACAGATGATAAACCCACAGAAGCTTCCAGTAAGTTGTAACAAACTTAGAACCAGAAGCCACCTTTACAGTGTTGGGGGTGTGGGGAGGCACATTATTACCGAAACTATCCACAGTGAGGTAGGAGTGAGGGAGTGACCAATTTACAGGAGGCCTCAACAGTGGGTGATGTCGCCAGGAACATAACCATAATTAATGCAGCGTTAGACGATCGGAAAGAGGACTACCAGCCGATAATGATTGAATTGGAAGGTAAACTGCTATCTCAACCTGTTTCTATTTTGGTAGACCTAGGTGCAAGTTTAAGCTATATAAGTCCCAAAGTAGTAGAGAACTATAAATTACAAAGTCATAAATTTATAAAATCATGGCTAGTATAGTTAGCTATTGGAGCTAAGAGGAAATTTGGTGCCAAAATATCGAATTGTGCACTAAAAATTAGTGAACAGCAACTAACTGTGGATTTGAATATTTTGCCTCTGGGATCTTATGATGTGTTACTTGGCATGGACTGGTTGGAAAAACATTGGACACTGGTAGATTGCAAAGAAAAGGTTATCTACTACAGAAAACAAGATGGCACTCGCCAGGAAATTCAAGGGATAAAGAAACCTTTACAGCTGTGTCCAATCATAGCATCCTAAATGGGCAAGTGCATGAGAAAAGGGTGCCAGTTGTACGCCATTCAAGTGGGTTATACTAACTCTAAAGAGAAGGCTTTTATGTTGGAAAATATACCAATGGTACAAGAGTTCAAGGATGTAATTCCAGAGGAAATACCAGGCTTGCCACCTAGAAGGGACATAGATTTTACAATTGAATTGATACCGTGAGCGTCGTCGATTTCAAGGGAACCCTATCAGATGAGTGTACCTGAATTAACTAAGTTAAAAATGTAGTTAAAAGAATTATTAGATAAGGGATATCATGTGATGTTGGAAGGTAGGCACCCCCTTTATCACTCTAATTTATTCCTTATTTCATAAGTAATTATGGGGTACATAGCTGGTGTCATAATATTGTCATAAATTTTTAGGTGGAGGGTTGTTGGGATGAATTCCATGCACCTATTTATTTAACTCATATGGCATGGTCATACCCAGGTCCTATAAGAATTTCCTCCTCCACCTTTGCACACTTTGATGTATTCTGGACAAGGATAATTTAATTTTATCTTCGTGGATTATTTTCTTGAAGTGTGGGAGTGCACAAGTCTTCCAGTTGCATTCATGAATGGAAAAATCATGTTAATTAGGTAAGGGACGGTTCATGAAGACGTGATTATACGACGCGGTGGTATATATGTAGGATGGTGGGGTAATTTCTTCCATATTTCCAATGAGACCCAGTGCTCCTCCAAGTCTGGTAGCATGTTGCTCAAAGGAATGAATAATGGTTGGCTTGCCCCTAATTGGTCTATTAGACTAGTATCTTTATTGTTTTATAGTAATTCCTTTGGTCGCTTGATATTTTTCCCTCCAAGTGCATCAAGAGTTTCATGTATTACATGAGTTATCATTCTGGAAGTTTTAATTATAGGTTTTATTGTTTCTAATTGTGTTCTGCCTCTTGGTGCTTCTAACGAAACATTTCCAGTCGCCAACATTATTTTTCTACAGGGAATCTCTTAAACGGCACAATTCCTCTTTCATATGCTCTTGAATGCTCTCCAATGGTATCTATTTTTTTGTGACTCCATATTTTCACTGTATTTTATCCTTTTATCGGCTCCACCCTCTTTCATTCCTTACAAGTTTCTTTTCCTAAGTTGAGCTCAAATAGTCTCTCCTGCACAAGAAGCATCCTCTAACTATACAACTTTTAGTATTGCAGACATGATTGCTTCTCTATGGGTGTTATCTTGTTGATTTAAGCTCTTGTTCCTCATGGATAACAAGGACTCTCCCTCCTCGGACTCGGGGTGCCCCACCTATTGAATTCTCTGATCTCATTCCCCCATTGGTAGCAATGATAATATTAGCGAGATCAAGCAGTATATTTTCCATCAATCTGCTAATACAATTTTCCTAACTGAAGAATTACAAAATCTCCAGTCCAAAGTGAACTAGCTTGATAAAGGAATTGATTAGATTCAAAGCTAATTTGAAAACATGCAATAACAGAGAAATTTTAATGATAATCGAAGCACAAATAGCAACTCTTTAGGCAGACCCTCAGATAAGATGTCTATCAACTCTCCCAGTTGATCTATGTTTACATTTTTCAAATGCATTTTCTTTGTGGCCAATTCTTTTAGAGCTTATAGGGGAGGGACGCCATTACTTGGGCGCCATCCATTCCACGTTGTCAAACGTCCATATCAGTACTGAGGAAAGTGTACGACACATGCCATCGTGCTCTAGCCACCTCTTGCGGTTGGTAAAAACAAATTAAAGTGTGTCATTTGTCATATGTTTAGGGTTTGTGAAGTTCTGTTTACCGCCATGGGTTGACGAGGCTTCGCATTTATTTTCGGGCCCAGAGTGTGGGAATTGACCTTTGCTGCTCTCTGGTTTGTGAGGCGCCAGTGCTTGTGCACTTGGTCCGCCTTTATGAACCTGTTCACTCATCTTGCTTGTTTGCTTGCAATTTGGTATTTTTTGCTTGCGGTTTGGTATTATTCATCCTGTGCGGCTTTGTGGACATGTTAGTTTCCTTGAACTATTATTCTTTTCTCCTCAACTATTCTTGGTTGTGCGGCTTTGTGGACCTGTTCGTCCACTGTTTTTGTTTTTGGGAGTTCATGGGCGGTCCAGGGTTGCTTGAATCTTGTTTTTGAAAGATCCAATGGGAGTTTTGAGCTGGTTCGGTAGTTGACATGGAGGTTTCGAGGTCCATTCAGGTAATTTTGGAATTGCTTTGTTTGTTTTTTTTTGCATTTTTCCTATTTCTTTGTGGTGGGTTTTTTCTATTGTATTTTGTTGCAGGTAATGGCGAGGTCTGGCATTTTCGGCTCTCCAGCTGGCTTCTTCACCTCCTCGGTAGGAATTATATTCCTACCAACCAGCTACTGTGCTTTTTAACACTTAAATTCTGTGTTGGAATATTTGTCTCTTTGGTTGCTTATGTGGTTTTTAACACTTAAATTATGTGTTTTTTAACACTTAAATTTTGTGTTTTTTAACACTTAAATGTGGGGTTTTAGAATAGGGTTTTACCTGCAGTAATTATTGGCTTCCAGTGTGTAAATTAGCCTGTGTTTTAAATGTGGGGTTTTATATTCTTATTCATGGAAGGGATGGGTTATCAGCTTGAATATCTGCAATAATTATGGCTTCCAGTGTGTAAATTGGTCTATAAATTGTTTTGGGTTTTGGGGTTGTTAAGTTTTCAGATGTTGTAGGCACAGAGTAATACAGTGACAGTTGTTTGATTATTGTTACATTTCCAGTTTATCATTTAAATGTATATTGATCCAGGGTGTTGTTTTGTGCTTAAAAGAATAGTTTGTAATCTTAGGCATAACATCTCAGGGATGCATGTAAAGCATTTTTTCCTCTGTTTTCTTTACTTGTTATTATGAAAATATGGGTTTGGCACATGTATTTCTCGGCTTACTATTCATGTTAATTATCTAGGTGTAAATTGTTCCTTTCACGAGTGTTAATGGTGTAAATTGTGCCATAAATTACCCTTCGATTTAAAGTAGAATCTCTCTGCCATGTTTAATGGAATGTATTTGACTATAAATTCTTTGTTTCTCCAGTATTGGTTTATCAAACCGTAAGTACTCACGTCTTCAGTTTCTCAACATTCTCCGGAATCGACAGAATGTCACAGTTATATTTAATTAGGAACTCATTCTTCCTTACTTGAGGTTTACTCATTCTTTCCCTTTCTCAGTTGACCTAACTTTGCTACCGGTCCTTTCTGGTTTAGGGTTTAAACCTACAGAAATCTTGTCATTATTATGAGTGTGAATGTGGATTGGTGTTTCAAAGCTGCTTTGCATTGAATTACCTCACAGTAACTTGTTCTTGGCATCGCAATACTTATTTTGACATCACTTATACTCTTGTGTATCAAATTATCTCACAGTTACTCATTCTTCGCATCAATGACATCGATTGGAGTTTTGTAGATCACAGTGACTCGTTATTGACTTAGAGTGAAATTGCTTGAGCTTTTGTGCATTGAATTATGTCATGGTGACATCACTTGAATTTTATGGTTTGTATATCATCTTTGAAGCTCACATTATATTTCTCAGTGAAATCAACAGGACTATGAACTATAATATATGATTTTTCAATGTGTTATAGTAATTTGTGTTCAATGGTGAGACTATAACCATAACTAAGTAATGTATGATAGTAACAAGGTGTCTCTTGTGTTTATATCACTATGTATATCCAGTGTCTATTATATTGACAAAGATGTAGTCACGACGACAATAAAACCTATTATGGAAATGACCTTGATGACCCTTATCTTGGCCATCTCTAGGCTCCTAAATCCCCTAAATAGGTATAGCTTTTCCATATATCGAATGCCTAATTTATGAGCACCTGATATGCATTGTCTAGCTACAACCCCCCATATCTAAGCTAATCAAGACTCATCTTGATAATCTGCCATGACCTTGAGCCACACTCTATCCACTCACCACCTAAACCAGAGAAGTATTCTCACTACCTATGGCCAATCAACAGGTTGTCTACCACCACTGATAGTAGGAGGTGCTCTAACTCTAGGAGTGGGTAAAAAAGTGGGTCTAATTACCCTTTTTAATGGAAGTCGAGCCACAGTATGAAGTAAATCTCTCTATCTATATCTCCTAAAGAGTATTTGGATGCTCTGAGCTGACTGTTAATGATATTAGTATGGAATACTTGGCATTAACTCTATATTTTGGAGTAACCTTGTGAATGGAAATAGCCTTTTATATGGCAGTGATATAGCAATGAGCTTCATATTATTTCTCTATGAAATCAACAAGACTATGACCTGTAATATATTATTGTTCAATGTGTTATAGTAATTTGTGTTCAATGGTGATACTATAACCATAAATAAGTAATGTATGATAGTAGCAAGGTGTCTCTTGTGTTTATATCACTACGTATATTCAGTGTCTATTCTATTGACAATGATGTAGTCACGCCGACAGTAAAACCTTTTATGGAATTTACCTTGATATAACTGTTAATGATCTTAGTATGGCATACTTGGCATTAACTCTATATTTGGGAGTAACCTTGTGAATGGAATTATCCTTTTATATGGGAGTAATATAGCAATGAGCTTCATACTAGTCACATGGATTACCCAGCGGGTACAAACAGTAACTATCTATTATTTTGATATTCCAGTAGGATTAGGCTAGGTAAACACCTCTTAGTTGGGGTTGTGTTGGGGGTATATGCCTCAGGAGTGATACTGTGCACTCTTTTTAATGACATTTTCTACATAGTGGATAGCAGAAAGTCCAACTAGGTTGGAAGGGAGAATCCCGACCATAAATTGTTGCATAGTTATTTTGATTTTGAATTTGATATTGTGCTTACTAGATACCCATGTTATCACCATGGGTTGCTAGGTCTGAGCCAATGGTTTATGAGAACTCCATAACATGGCTATGTATTAACTGTTTATGAGAACTCTATATTGTGGTTTTATATTGCACATCTCAATGTGCTATCACAGTGGTTGTATAAAGAGGTATTCTTTGCTGCATGTGGTTTATGAGAACTCCATAACATGGCTATGTATTAACTGTTTATGAGAACTCTATATTGCGGTATTATATTTCACATATCATTGTGCTATTACAGTGGTTGTATAAAGAGGTATGCTTTGTTGCATGTTGTTTGTGGATAGATATGTGAGATATGGTTTGCAGATTATTTTGAAAACATTTGAATTATAATTAGTGTAGTAGAGGAAATCTTCGATCTATTACGATAAAAAAAAAAGTCCAAACATATAGAAATTTAGAAAATCTTTATAAACTAATAGTATACAGTATCAAAAAACTAACAAAACTAACAAAATTCTCATGTCATTATGTCAGAATATTCTATTATAATAGACTATAGATGTTCCTTTCCTCATCTGATGAAGTGCATCGCAGCTGGGCACCCCTAGTCACTCTTTTGCCACTTCTCCTTGTACGAGCTACATAACTAACTCTTGCCATAGATGCAACTACCTGCAGAATTATTGCATGCATTTAGTTAAGAATAATTGAAAAGTATGATTTCACACAAGCCAAACATATCTCTGCTTTATTACAGGAATTATCAACATGTATGTGAGTATCAGCTCAAGAGATTTTCATACATATGGCTTTTTGACAGTATCCTTAAAAAAATAAATCTATAGATGGAATTATTTGTATGTATTCAAATATATCAGTGATTATTGTTTTGATAACTTGTTTTTACACTTAAAATACAATGACTTCTTTGATAACTTGTTTTTAAACTTAAAATAGAATGATTGTTTTGATAACTTGTTTATAAAAGCTACTATTGTTTCCTCCCTTGGTCTATATACATATTATTCATAAAATCTAGTATTGTTTCCTCCTTTGGTTTATACAAGGGATTCCATGAAGACTTGACTCAAAAAAATTACATCAGAATGGCTATTTTCCCTATTAAACAAGGGTACTCATATTTGGGTCAATCTGGATACATAATATATTAAACAAGGCTACTCATATTTGGGTCAATTTGGATACATAATATATTAAACAATGCCCATAATATTTGGGTCGAACTAGATACAGAATAAATCTAGACGCAATAGTTTTCATTGAGAGATTTCCTTCAGCAGGTCTTTCTTGACTTGTCTTCAAGGAATTAAATAGCTTGTGGGAGTATGATTTTATAATAATGATAATACAGTATGCCTCATTATCTAGTAGGTAGACATTGCGTTTCTCTGAAAGGTGGAATGAAAGCTACTTTCTAGCATGGAGCCTTTCCTGTTGTTTGGCTTTACAAATTAAAAGGGACATGTTTCCTTTTTAGTTGACTACGTGCCAAACCAGTTTTACTACTTTCAGGTTCAGGTTCATCCAAGATGCATATTAGGTAAATATATGACTATTTTAGTGATTTATCAATAATTACTGTTAGTGAATGGAAATTGGTCATAAGATTTTAATCCGGGTATCTTGAGTGCTTACTTTTGAAAAAATATGATCATCTTTATGTATGTCGAGGATGTCAGGAATAGCCAAGCCTGTCAATACCCCATGACCTTCTACAGGCACTATTACAGTCCCAATTTGAACCTTCATGGGCTTCCATCAAACACTTTGGGACTAGATAGAAATATATAAATGCCATTTCAGAGATTGCGAGAATAATTTCCAAAACAGTAAGATTTCTCAAGTGCACCGGAGTTAAAAAGTTCCTACGTATTCAGAAAGATAAATTAGTGCAATATATGTTGTGCGATGATGTTATGGGTTATATAGTGCAATTTAAGATAGCCTCACGGAACCTTTTGATTATTTGAGTAGTTTCTTTGATTTATAATTATTTCTTTGCAACTTTCTAAGATTGAAAATAATGTTCAATATGGTATGTACTCTGGTTTGATAATTTTGAATGTTAATTATTTTTCCCCACAACCTAACCACGGCTCTCAGCTATTTGTCTTGGAATTGAAGATTTCCTCAGTGTATATTCATATTAAACTAAAGCATATTGTGTAATTACCTAAGAGATATATAAATCCTATTATAATAATAATACAAAGCATGATTTTATAGATAATGGTCACTAGTTCCATGAGTGTATTTCCTCCCTTCCCATTTATAATATTTTACAGTGTATGACTCTCATCATCTCTTCATCCTTTTCCATATACAAAAGCCTATCATAATAATAATACAGAGGATGATTTTATTTATAGCCTCTTGTTTACAGGAAGCCAAAGGATCACTATTGAACTTCTTCGAGACACTTAGGGTTGAGCTTATCAGTAAATCTATAACAGTTACTATTGTGTCTCCTGGTTTTATACAGTCTGAATTAACATCCATAGAATGGTCGGTAAGAGAAATATTACACCACTAATCTCTAATGTCTCTTACAAAGCAGTCTCATGTTTTATAGTGCTTTAGGAAGAAGGGAATTTATGGACCAATAAATGGTCTTGCGTTTGAACATAGCTGAAGGTCTTGAGAGGTCTTACTTAGGCACAAATAAGGTCTTAGGTCTTGGGAGGTCTAACCTAAAGCTATAGTGAAGGCCCTATATGTTTTATTATCTCTTGGAAGGTCTTACCTGAAGCAATTGTCATGTTCTTGTAAGTTTTTTTAGTTGAGCTTCCTCAACTCTTCCTTTAAAGTAAGGCCTAAGGTCCTCATTAGTCTTCTAGAAGCCTAAAAGTTAAATGTCTTCTTCACTTAATCGAAGGACTTATTTTTTCAGTCTAGCAGGCTTCCAACAAATTCAATATTATATTTTGTATTGTTCAATATGTGCCATCAAGTTCTCATTGGGCTTACCTTTGGTAGAAGCCTAGAAGGTAAAGGTATTGGGCTTATCTTTGATGGAAGCATAGAAGGTAAAGGTCCTGGTCGCATAGTTGGATGATGTGTTTGCTCAGTGTAGCAGGACTCCAACAAATTCAATGTTATGTTGTGAATTGTTCAATATTCCATCTGTAATCTTCCATATTTAATTGTTCAATATTCCATCCTTTGAAATTTGGCGAGAACAGAGGATCCCACATGAGAAATTGTTGAAGATGCATTGAGGAAAAAGCGAGATGTGATAACTCCTAGGTGGTATTCATACTTGTTGTGGTTCATAATTATGCCATGAAATTTCGGAAGGCCACCCAAAGTATTCATCTAAGGGCAAGCCCCTAAAAGCAGGGAAAATTTTAGAGGCTAATATTCACAAGTGGGCTAATTTTCCATGCTTTTTCCAAAAAAAAAAAAATCGCCAATTTCCAGTTTTTTATAGAAGTTATTCGCCCAAATTTTATAGTATAAAATTATTTTACCTAAAATTTGCCAAATTTTATATAGAGCGTTATAAAATTATTATAGATCTAAGTATTTTTACAAAAAAAATATCCCCAAGCATTTTGAAATTTTCGTATTAGGGAGTAGTAAGATTCGCCAATGCTTCTAAATTTTAAGTTAAATTTTCATCGTTAAAATTTTCCCTACATACAAGAGGAGTAGAGATTGCTTGCAATTCTGTTTTGGGAAAATTTAACATACACACTCTCTTTAAAACATTGAAACTTGCCTAGGCATGGGGATGAATCGGTGTTCAACTATAAACGAGTTATGTTCTTTGTTCTCTTCTTTTTCAATTGTAGCTAGCCATACTAGCCAATACTTTGCATTATGGTTGTGTCCTATTTCATTTAGAACATAGGAAAAAAGAAAAAAAAAGAAAAAAATTTATTCATGAAAATTAAACAGTAATAAAACTAAAATAAATACTTAGAAATAAAAATAAGAAAACCAAAATAAAAAGTCAAAAATGAAAATAAAAGTGTAAGAAAACTTAAATAAAGACTCAAAAATTAAAATAAAATTTTAAGAAAAATGTATTGTAATTGAAAAAACCAACCTGAATATACTATGAAATTTTTTGGGGTGTGTTCTTTGTTGGTTTGTCTCCAGGGCTGGTGAATAGTTTGAATGTGAAAGATGCAACATCAGCAGTGGTTGTACTGCTTTTATAGTTTTTTGCAGTTGAATTTAATTGGTGACAATGATGGACATGGATTGCAATGGCTTCATTTTGCATGTGTGATCAGGATTGAATTTGATGTGATCCAATGGCTGGGAATTTGTTTTTGTTGATCCATGTGCTTTGATCTGTTTTAATGGGAAATAGAATACGTTGAATTTCATTTATTAAAAATATTAGGTGGGTGAAATTTATCGTACACATTGGGTTTAAATGTTGTTATTGGGTGGGTGTCATTTATTGAACACAATAGGTTTAAATGTTGAATAACACAGCAGTTATGGCTAACATACATTAACTTTTATTATGTGCAAGTATGGATATGCAATTGGGATATACAACATCAGTTCTAATCAGTGGGATTGAAGTGAATGCTAGTTTGTACTTCTGGAATATACCATTTTGGAAGGATTAATGGTTTTATGAGTTTTCTAGTTGAGACAATAGAATTTGTATTCTTAATACTTATTAAACTATTTATGGACAATTGTGGGCCCAATTAATGTTTTGGGAAATTCTGGACATAATTTAAAATATATTTGGACTGAAATTTGTTTGTTTTTGTTTAATTATTGGTTGCATATATGTCAATTTGGTGGGTTGGTGGGACCAGTACTATAACAATTCCCTGCACAACATTAGACATCTCTCCCCTAGTTGTAGAAATTTATGCATAATGTACGAACAAGGTAATAGGGTAAAAGTAATTTTTGAAACTCCCGTCATGATCTCTTTTGAAGATCTTGTGTCTTTGTACTGAATGTAAGAATTTACTGGGTTTCTTGTTGCGTTCCAGAGCAGACTTAATGCCATATATACTTATTCTTGTCAATATATATATATATATATATATATTTAGGGGTAGCTAAATTGATGATGGTCGTGAAAATGAAGTATTATGTACTACAAGATTCCAAGTTCAAATCCTTTGAGTTTACCAGTGGGCAGGTGGCTTGGTTCACCTAGGGGTTATAATGCTAGTTGTCGAAATCAACCCAGTGTCTGGCAAGTATCAGACCGGCCTAATTGTCGAATCCTCATATATATATATATATATATATATATATATATATATATATACTAGCAATTGCACCACTTGTTGCAAAAGAAATGCTAGAAGGAAATATCATAGAAAATAGTAGCCTAGAAGAAATAAGATTTTGTAGAGAAGGAGCCATCATACAGGAATGCAAAGAAAATTTTGCTTCCATGGAAGCAAGTAGTGAAGGTTTCAAAGATATTGATGATAAGAGTTATCAACCAGAAAATTTTGTTAAAGATATTGAAATAGGCAATTGCGGGTGAAAACATATATGTAAACCAACATAATTTGTTCACATATATAAAAATTTTGTTATAGATATTGAAATAGGAAATTGGGGATGAAAATCCTTTGGTTATTAATAATCTGCCGAAACAAGCATGAAATGAGCATGTAACTCAAATAAGATATTTCATATATATTCAAGTACAATCTATCTAGCATAGATGTAAATAAAGAGAATTTTTATTAAAAAAAAATAGAGTTTACTTCAAGTTCATCTACATATCCTAGCCCCAATTGCATGCCTGTCAGAAATTGTATATGAAGAATAATAGCCTTTGTATACAAGAAAGTGAATGTCATTTTAATATGGAGACATTTTTGGAAGGAGATATTTTTCTTTATGTTATGTTTTATTTTCTTAACTCTAAACTTGGTTTAGTCTTTCTCTATATACATTAAAAAAAAAAATACAAAGTAAATTCACAAGTTTAAGTTATAGTTTTATATTTTATAATTACAAATCTAGTTTCTTATTAAAATATTTTACACATATCTATTTATTCAGATAAATTATATTGTGAATATTTTTTCTCCTATTATTTGATTATAAAGTTGTTGTACTCCCTACTAAGTAAAACAACTTTATTAATAAAGAATTGAATGCAAAATTGAAAGATTACTCAAGTGAGAACTACTATAATATATATAACTCATTTATGGAGGCATTAAAAAATTAGGATTCAATAATATGAGAATGATGAACTTTCATGTTGGGCTAATATATGTAGGAAACCCAATCAAGATAGACTTTCGTATAATGTGAGGGACAATGTGAAAGAGTTTTAGTATTGGAATTTCCATGTGTCACCAAATGAAAATATTATCATGAGACATTCTATATCTAGAGGGGTGTATTGAAAGAAATTCCCCTTTCGGTGATTGTTATTATTAAAGAACATTTCTTACTACATAATATGTATGACTTCTATATAGACTTATCAAAAAAAAATTAATTGTGTTGTAATCTTATGACAGTGAGGACAATATGAGCAGTCCATTCACACAAATACCACATTCTATCAATAGGCCAAAGGGTTTTCGTGTGAAGCAATCTATGCATCTTCGTCATGCAGATCGAATCTTAGCACTAAGGAGTCATCATAAGATAAAACTTCATCATAGTAACTTTGATGTTCAAAAACCATCAATCACTTAACCATATTTCTCTAGATATCAACAATTGGACAATAGTCACCATATAGGTAACGCTTGGGGGAAATGTGTATCCATATCATAGTATAACTGTATATATAATAGCTTATACAAAAGATATAAAAATATGTCATAAGAAATGCAACTGCTACATGAACTACTCACAATCCTTAATGATATACTCAAAGTTCTTCCAAAATACTAATCAAGTGTCTAAAGAAGCCATCATCACTCAGTCACCATATAAGTAACACGTGGGAAATGTGTTAGAATTGTATATGCAATAGCTTATACAAAGGATATAAAAATATTTCATAAGCAATGCAATTGTTTAATTGGTGAACATGTCTTGCTCTATGGTGTTGGATATTGGGCATAGATTTATTGATCTTGTATACAAGACTGTAAATTTGCTTTGCATGTATCTTATACTACATTAACCATGAAATTTTCAACATTTAGGACATACTTTCCATCACATTTGTAGATAAAATTACATGAGAGTATCATATTTTTCTTATCATATCTAAATGTTTCTATATGCAAGAAATACCTCATGCCTCATAGTTTAAATTTGTGCAAGGAGGAGGAAGGAGGAGGAGAGGAGTGTCAAGGTGCAAGCTAGAATAAGAAGAGAAAGAAGAATCTTCTTTGAGACTTGAGATAGATTCATTCTCCGCACATCTAGAGTAAATATTAATAATAAAAAACTCACCATAGTTTTAATTTTTTAAATAAATATCTTCAAAATTAGAATATCAATTTTATACATTTTACTCAATTACACATTTAATAATATTCATTTAAAAAATACAATACAAATTACTATTTTAAATAAAAATAGTACAAAGAATCACATTAATTACCATGGCCCTCATGTACCTTCCTCTTATTACTTTTTTAATACCTGATGTTTGTAACTTATTCTTAATCAAATAGTGTAAACTTGTAAACTATAATATACAAGTCTCATTGTTTATAGCTTTGGTGGAAGGGTAAAATATTTAAATTCCCCTACCCTTTAAGAATCATCCTCAATTATTGTACCACCCACCTCTATATCCAATATAAACATCTTAGGTTATTCTAAATTGATCATCTCTAGCCATTTTCTTTGATTGTGGATCAAGTTATAAACTAATAACTTGTGAAATCCCTAGCCATTTTATTTGATTGTGGACCAAGTTATAAACAAGAATATACTCGCTCTTCATAAGACTCTACGATATATATTGGATGGAGGGAAATGTTATGATAAAACTTGTACCAAAAACCCCTTAGGGTTGTCTCAACTTACTCTATTGTTAATTACATAGTGTGAATTTTGTAAAACTATAATCTACATTAAGGAATGAGTGGGCTTTTTTTTGTATGTTTTGTTTGGAATTGAAAAATTATAAAAAAAAATTATGAAAGGTAAAATTATGCAGCAAAAAACTTTGTTTAAAATTTCAGAATAAAAAGTTGAGTAAGTTTGACATCATATAATATGAAAGTTTATGATTATAAAGTAAAAAACATGTAAGATTTTTTAGCTACAATTAGGTAATTGAAGATATGTATATAGTTTCTTAATTTCCCTCTTTAAATAAACTACATTCCACATGAATACCATGGGTTGTTTTTATAGTTTATGTAACATACAGCATTAACTTCACATAGAAATGTAAGGAGTTGAAATTTTTTATACAAGTTACTCATGGGTAACTATCCATTCATTACTAAATATACCTTACTCATCATTACATAGAATGTATACTAGTTCATAATGTAATTTTAGAATAAGAATAGTAAGCTCCTTAACCATTAACAACCTCTATTACAGTACATTAACATAATATTGTATGATGTCACCTTCCATTCATTCTATTACTCATATAGTCATCACATACTTGCCATTATGAACATCATAACAAGAAAGGAATCAACATCATCAACTTGACACAATAATCAATCACATCATTGAACACCAATATACCTTGGAAACCCCGTAGGGTGAAAACCAGCAACGTTTAATTTTATTATTAAACGCTCGTGAGGGTGATCAGCCCTCACTCAATGGCTTATAAGGGAGACCATCCCTTAACCATCGTTTATAAATCTTACAAGGAAATATACAAATATCTAGCTTAAATCCATTACAATAAATATGATACCATTTACCCTCTGGTCTTCATATCTTCATATCTCGATGGCATGGATGTACCTACAATGGTCCATCGTACACTGGATCATTCGGTAGTTTGCACTCATCTGCATGAACCATAATCATTTACCTGCCACCACGTTAAGCATAATATTTCCTTTATACATATCACCATCATACCCTGCTAATGTTACCTTCAACATACATTGATGTCAAGATTCATAAAGTGTAATAAATCATTTCACATATCTATACTATAGTATTTTCTCCATCTACTCATGTATTTTCATGACATGCAAGTAAAGTACCTTGACATTCTCCCTTTAACAACACATACCTCATAGGTGCTGGTTATAAGTCATCACATTAACTAATGTTTCCGTCGCATAAGCACTGCAAGACAATAGCTACATCTCCCCAGCATACATTTAAAATAAAATGATACTTAGTTATGATACTCGTGCATGCAATTTACATAATTTAATCAAAATAGCTAACCCTTGAGCTATTACTTTTAGAACATGGAGTGCAATCTAACTTATCAAATGTTGCTCCCATGCTTACAAAGGCATATAAAATCCAAAAGAGTCTCCCCAAAGGAAATCTCAATGCTAGTGAGCATGTAAACATATGTTTTCTTTTTGTAAAACTATGCAATTAAGAATATAAATACATGTCTTCTTTTTCAAAGATTATACTAAAAAATCATTTCCAATATAGTTTAGCACCACATGCTATCTTTCCCACCTACAAATATTTATATTCTTTCCAATGAAAGTTATTACTTATGTTGCATGCCTATGCATGATCTTCTTCCAAAAGGAATTAACATCCTAATCATGATAAAAATTAATAACTCTGAGTAGTTCCTCTATCCTTGTATTTATTAAATAACCATTCTTTACTAACAACATGGTAATCTATTCATGGAATTATGAATTAACTAATATTCACAAACACCATGGTAATCTACCCATGGTTTTATGAAATAATTAATCTCTATCAACACCATGGTAAACTACCCATGGATTTATTAATTCATTAATCTCTACCACTATCATGGTAAACTATGCATGGATTTATGAAACTATCCATGGATTTATTAATTCATTACTATTTAAAACATGGTTAATGATATAAATCTGAGAAAACTTCTATTTTCTTCTTCATCGCACATGAAGATATTTCAAGATTTGCCCTCTTTAATCTATTCAAGAAAATACCTTGGATTTGTTCTCATTTCCTAAACTAAATGAGTACAAAATCCCTTTTAAAATAAAGGCATGGTCTTCTATTTTCTTTCTCATACAATATTATGTAAATATTTTTATTAAAGAGTTACCCTCTTTAATCTAATCAAGAAAATCTCTTTTAAAAATAAAGTACCATAACTAACTCTTATTTGAGCATAAGAGCTAGATAGACCTTTTAAAATAATAACAAAGTTAACATGTAACCTTTGCAAACCCTTGCAAAGGAATTAACATAATGGACTTATCTTCTACTCCCGAGATAAATACATTCTTTCGAAAATAGTCAACAGTGAATTTGTTTCAATCAAATCCCAATAAACTAATGAAATACCATTTTCTTGGTATATGTAACTTATCTCAAGAAATATGAGAAAGATCATTAGTATTTTTTTCTATTTTCTAATAATCTTTTTGCAGAAAAACTATATGATATATAATCTTTATTTATATCTTTCATCTCAAAAAAAAATATTATATAATAAAAATTAGCAAAGATTAATTATCTTGACTCTTATAAAGGAAGATGAATAGCATTTGTGGAACGTCCCTCAACTTCATCACAGCCTTTCTTAAAGGAAAGGGGATAAATGCCCTTAATCGCCAAGAATGTAGACCTCAACCATATGGCTACATTATTACTCTCATATTGCAATAATTACAATAAAGAAAAAGGAAAAATAGTCGAAGATTTTTTTATATACCCAACAGAGAGTTCTATACAAATTCAAGAATAGATAGCCAACTTCCACCTCTCGGCTTTTCCCACTTTAAGTTCCCCTCGTTAAGTGTTTTAATCACTTTACCATTCTCTGAATTGAGCCATGGCTTGAATATAAATATTTAACTGCAATGCAAACTGGGGAGGATAGGAAAATAAAATGTCAATCGTATTGGTAAGTCGGCTCTATTACGAATGAACTGAGAAACTACTTTAATCTCTATGTAGTTTCCAAAATGCTCCGGAATGTAATCTCCCCAAGGCAATCGATTTAATTTGTAGAACCCACTATTTCCAAAATGCTGGAAACTCCCCATGAGTCTCTCGATCCCCACTTTAATACGCAGCACCTATTCATTTTCAACCGATTCAAGAATTTGGTTTTCAACCAATTCTTGATAAAACAGTTAAAAATACAATAACGTAATATTTATTTACCATGAGTTGTTTGAGTATGTGTGTGACATACTCCCCCCCTTGAAGAGAACACCGTCCTCGGTGTGCTTCTCTCACTAAAACTTAAACTTATACTCATGATATAATAATATAAACAACCTAAAGAGGTCCTTCCCCTCACAATTAAACACTTTTGTTTCCTTAAATGTCATTATTTAAAACAATAACGTTTTTATCCATACTCATAAGCATGTATAGCGCAAAGAAAATTTCATTTCCATTTCTAACTGCTTATCCCTTATTCAATTCACAAAAGTATAGAAAAATCTCTATACGAACTTACCATTATTTACCAATTACTATTGGAAGAATGATGGCTTTTACGCAATCTCTCATAGAATGGTTGAACACCCATAAAAACTTCCTGGAAAGAGCCTACAATGTATGACTAACCATTCAATCACATTAGTCACATAGTTTCAATCAAATGAAAATACTTGCAACTATCAAACATTCTTGCAATATAAAGATATGTTTTAATCAAAGTACTTCCACAAGTACTCAGAGAGCACCAACTCTCTAATCAATGCATCACGTGCACACCATCTTAGCTCCTACTAAAGACATCCACACAGTACTTCAAAAAGTACTCAGAGAGCACCTAGCTCTCCAATCGTACCAATGGTCAATCCATGCACCATAGGCATATCCTAGCATCTGTTAAGACATTCAAACAAATTAGTAATAATATAAATGAACTTATACCTTCAGTAATTCATTTTCCAAGCACCAAGCTCCTTTCCTCTTAATATCTACATAGGATATTTACACAATCTAATTATAAAACTTCATTTTAATACAACACATAAATTTTTACTTAACTTGTTCCGTTATGAGAACTGCAATGGTAAAAAAAATGCTCCTCCCAACCCATGGGAGTTGGTTTCTACAACCAATTTGAGTCATTTTCACATCCAGATGGTCAATCTTTCCATATTAATTCAAAATAGCACAACACACTAAAAGGTTTTTATACTTATCTGGAAATTTAGTCTTTCAAGCTGTGGTCCTCCCAACCATCAAGGGAGGCTATTACGTCCTCCATTTTCCCCCTAGTTCCAGAATCTAGACGGTGCCACGAGTTAACAATGGATCTTTCTGCTATGACCTCTGGATGGCCAATACAGTCACACTCAGAAATTCTGGTTTTACAAGGGTTGCTATAAGCTATTTTCAACTGGTCCCAACCAGCTCTAGAAAATACTCCCCCTTTACCAATTTCACAGAATGCCTACTCCTCCCCTGGGATCCAGCTTTATCCTCAGAGGAGTAGGTAACTGTCTTTCCAACTGTCCCCAACCACCTCCTATTCTTGGAAACATTTTTACCATCAGCTGAAAAATATTTTCTTTTCATTAATTAATTTCATAAAATTAAATAATTTTCTTTATCAACAGTGATGATTTAAGTTTTTCCTGCCAGATAAAAGAAAATTAAACAAATTGTCTTTAACTAGTTAATACTAGTTAACTTTAATGAAGTTGTCACAACTTTCAAATAGCTTTAGTCAAAATCGATTCGTGCATATAACTTCCATTAGTTATTCATTCATAACTAATCAATGATATTAATAATTTTAATGCATCCATGACATGAGTCACTCTAAAACTAGTCATTCCATGCCACTAATAATCTTAATGCATTCATGATGACTCGTGCAAAAACTAGTCAGTCAACTAGTCATTATAGTTAAGTCTCACAACTAGACCCATTAAGAGGCTTTATTCAATTTAATTTTAACACTCTATCATCTTATATAAGGACTTTCCTCATATTTTTCATTCATGCATTAGTTTCACACACCATCACTATACACATTCATATTTTTAAAGTAGTGCATGGTAACTTTAGAAATTTTATTGCATGCAAAAACAATTACTTCTTTTCAAACTCAAATGAAAGGTAACTATTTTTCTTTCATGATTTTTATACTTTCTTTCCTAAATAAATAAAGCATAATACACATATTAATCTCATATGCATATTCTTATCCGGAAAAAGTATATTATAATAGCATGTACTTTTTTAAGAATTCTCTTAAATGGAAGCTAATCTCATGCAATGCCATGTATATAACAATTCATTTTTTTAAAGGAAATCAACATGCATATGCATAGACTTCCTAAAATAAAATAAAATAAAATACTTATCTTTATTTCATTTGAAGAACTTATCTCCCTACTGCAGTACTCATCCCCATCAGGAAATTCACATTTCTCCTCTACAACAATGTTTTCTTTTAGCAGCATCGACAAGATTTTATAGCATGATTAGATAAAGCCTTAATCAATAAATAATCAATCTTTGAGTGATCCTTTAACACCTATTCATGTGCGTATATGAGATGTGAATACAATGTCACAACATGCTTTCTTCTAACATCTCTACATTAGTGTGAGTAAGTAATTATCAATTCATGTCAAATAACTCCCACATTATTATGACATTTTTCACACACGCACACATTCGTACAAGACAAATCACTATATCTGTTCAGAAACTCTTTTAATGGAAAATGACACAATGTGCATTCGCTTTACTTAAACTTTAACAAAAGAACCACCACTTCATATTTTTCCTTTGGAACATGCAAATATAATAAAGATAACACATTGGCTGTTGTTCCTATGCATACAATGCATAAAGATTCTAATCTTAATTTCCCAACAGAGTACTTAACATAATCGAGTAGGAAAACTCATGATTCCTCTTCGAGGACATATAACATAATAGGCACGCAAAACATGGTTTTATTTTCCATAAAACTAATGGAATAAAACATAAGAATACATGCCTTATTCTCGACATATTATACCCACATTAGCCATGTATATATTTCAAGGAAACCAAAACATTACTTTAGTTTTTGTACATGTAATTCATCTAGAAATGTAGTATATTCAAGAGGTTATTCTATTTAGCCTATATTTATTTTCAAGAAAAGAACTTCGATTCCTTATCATTTAACACACCGGTATGAAATCCCTTTTAAAAGAAAACAAGCTTCCCATCTTTTCTTAAATAAGATATATATAAAGGCAAGCAAGTTTACTTATTTATGTTTTACTACTTCTCACACCTTTCAATATACATACTAGTAATCTTTGCAAGAACTCACATGGGTTCTTCTCAGCAAAACTAGCATAGTAGTTTGGTATTTAACCATGTTATATCTCTAGGAATAATATATTTCTAAAACATTAACATAGTAGAAATATTTTCAAGAACTTACATTGTAAGTTTGTCTTTACGTACATGGAAAAGATATATCTTTTTTAAAGAAACTCTAACTTCATTGCTATTTACTTTGTACACATTTTATTTTCCATAAATGCAATAACTATTGTTTCAAGAAAATAAAGATAATATTACTTATCTCTTGAAACTATTTATTCAAACTAGATTAAAGATGTGATGCCTGCCTTCACATATGCACTTTTCATCTCGGATCTCTCAATTTATTTTCGCTAAATCCCAAAGGCGCCAGTGTTGTAACCTTTAGCTTTGATACCACTTGTAACATACACTGATAACTTCACATGGAAATGTAAGGAGTTAATTTTTTTTTATACAAGTTACTCACGGGTAACTTTCCATTCACTATTAAATATTCCTTACTCATCATTACATAGAATGTTTACGAGTTCATAGTGTAACTTTTAGAATAAGAATAGTAAGCTCCTTAACCATTAACAACGTACATTACAGTACATTAGCATAATATTGTATGATGTAACCTTCCACTCATTTCATTATTCATGTAGTCATCACATACTTGCCATTATGAACATCATAACAAGAAAGGAATCAGCATCATCAGCTTGACACAATAATCAATCACATCATTGAACACCAATATACCCTGGAAACCCCGTAGGGTGAAAACCAACAAACGTTTAATTTTATTATTAAACGCTCGTGAGGGTGTTCAGCCCATCACTCAATGGCTTATAAGGGAGACCATCCCTTAACCATCGTTTATATAATCTTACAAAGAAATATACAATATCTAGCTTTAAGCCATTCAATAAATATTATACCATTTACCCTCTGGTCTTCATATCCTCATATCTTCACATCTTGGTGGCATGGATGTACCTACAATGGACCATCATACATTGGACCTTCCTGCAACTCGCACTCATCTGCATGAACATTAATCATTTACCTGCCACCAGGAAAAGCATAATTTTCCTTGTACATGACCAGCATAATATTCCTTTGTACATGTCACCATCATTCCCTGCTACGATGCCTTCTACATAAAATGATGTCAATATTCATAAAGCATTAATCAATCATTTCACATATCTGTACTATAGTAGTTTCTCCATCTACTCATGTATATTCATGACAAGCAAGTAAAGTACCTTGACATTCTCCCTTTAACAAAACATACCTCATATGTGCTAGTTATAAGTCATCACAATAACTAATGTTTCCGTCGCATAAGCGCACATTCCTGCAAGACAATGGCTACATCTCCCAAGCTTTTTCTTTTAAAATAAAATGATACATTAGTTAAGATATTTATGCATGTGATTTACATAAATTTAATCAATATAGCTAACCCTTAAGCTATTAATTTTAGTGCATGGAATGCAAGCTAACATAACAAATGTTGCTCCCATGCATGCAAATGCATATCGATTCCAAAAGAGTCTCCAACGAAGCGTGTGGCTTCCTTCATGAGTCTTCTCAAAAGAAACTCAATGTTAGTGAACATGTAAACATATGTTTTCTTTTTGTAAAACTATGCAATTAAGAATATAAATACATGTCTCATTTTCAAGATTATACTAACAATCTTGTTCAATGTAGTTTAATACTACAAGCTATCTTTCTACATACAAATATGTATATTATTTTTCAATAAAAGTTAATACATATGTTGCATGCTTCTGCATGATCTTCCTCCAAAAGGAATTAACATCATAATTATGATAATATAAAATAATCACTTAGTTTGTTCTTCTAAGGAATAAAACTGATTAGTTCCTTTAACCATGAATTTATTAAATAACATAACTTTACCAACACCATGGTAATTTATTCATGGATTTATTAAATAACTAATATTTGCAAACACCATGGTAATCTACCCATGGTTTTATGAAATAATTAATCTCCATCAACACTATGGAAAACTACCCATGGATTTATTTAATTCATTACTATTTACAACATGGTTAATGAATATAAATCTGAGAAAACTTCTCTTTTCTTCTTCATTGTACGAGAAGATATTTCAAGGGTCACTCTCTTTAATCTATTCAAGAAAAATACTTTGGACTTGTTATCACTTCATAATTTAAATGAGTACAAAGTATTTTTTAAAATAAGAGCATTCCTCTTCTATTTTCTTGCTTATGTAAATATTTTTATTAAAGAGTTACCCTCTTTAATCTAATCAAGAAAATCTCTTTTAAAAATAAAGTACCATAACTAACCCTTATTTGGGCATAAGAGCTAGATAGACCTTTTAAAATAATAACAAAGTTAACATGTAACCTTTGCAAACCCTTGCAAAGGAATTAACACAATGGACTTATCTTATACTCCCAAGATAAATACATTCTTTCGAAAATAGTCAACAGTGAATTTGTTTCAATCAAATCCCAATAAACTAATGAAATACCATTTTCTTGGTATATGTAACTTATCTCAAGAAATATGAGAAAGATCGTTAGTATTTTTTTCTATTTGATAATAATATTTTTGCGGAAAAACTATATGATATATAATATTTATTTATATCTTTCATCTCACAAAAAAAAGATTATATAATAAAAATTAGCAAAGATTACTTATCTTGACTCTTATAAAAGAAGATGAATAGCATTTGTGGAATGTCCCTCAACTTCACCACAGCCTTTCTTAAAGGAAAGGGGATAAATGCTCTTAATCGCCAATAATGTAGACCTCAACCGTCTGGCTACATTATTACTCTCATATTGCAATAATTACAATAAAGAAAAAAGAAAAACAGTCGAAGATTTTTTTACGTACCCAACAGAGAGTTCAATACAAATTCAAGAATAGATAGCCAGCTTCCACCTCTCGGCTTTTCCCACTTTAAGTTCCCCTCGTTAAGTGTTTTAATCACTTTACCATTCTCTGAATTGAGCCATGGCTTGAATATAACTTTTTAACTGCAATGCAAACTGGGGAGGACAGGAAAATAAAATGTCAACCGTATTGGTAAGTCGGCTCTGTTACGAATGAACTGAGAAACTACTTTAATCTCTATGAAATTTCCAAAATGCTCTGGAATGTAATCTCCCCAAGGCAATCGATTTAATTTGCAGAACCCACTATTTCCAAAACACTGGAGACTCCCCATGAGTCTCTCGATCCCCACTTTAATACGCAGCACCTATTCATTTTCAACCGATTCAAGAATTCAGTTTTCATTCAATTCTTGATAAAACAGTTAAAAATACAATAACGTAATATTTATTTACCATGAGTTGTTTGAGTACGTGTGTGACAGTTAATTATTTTTTTATTGTATTTTGACCTTAAAATGTTCATTACATTATGTTAATCTTTTATTTAATGTATTTTTTTGTGTAATTTGACATAGTCAAAATGTTAAATTGAGGTTAAAATCTAACAAATTTTTAATAACAACATTTCAACTTAAAAGTCACCAAAACTTAAATTCAATCTAACTTATTAAAAAGAATAAAAACTAACATTATAAAAAACTATTTACTTGTGGATCTAATGGCCTAAAACATTTGTAGTGAAAAACTTTGTTTAAAATTTCAGAATAAAAAGTTGAATAAGTTTGACATCATATAGTACCAGTGTAGATCCATCTTAACTCCGGATCTATCAAGCGCCAAGAGGGATCAAATCTCTTGAGTTGCAAACCTCCTTTTTGAGTGCAAAATTTGAGGAAAGGTTTGCACCTCGAGTGCAAAACTTGAGGAAATTTGATCTCTCGCTTGATAGATCCGGAGTTAAGATGGATCTAGGCTGGTTTCAGTCGTGTGCTGCCAAGGAAAATATATCAAAGATATGATTAATTTTATCAATAATATGTAAATATATAAAACATTAATATAATCATTTTAAATATGCTAAATATTTCTGAGATTAATTTGGTCATTTTAATTTTAAATTTTCTTCAATTACCTCAGTTTGCTGAGATGATAAATATTGTTAATAACTGTAATGATGAAAAATGTTGAAATATTTTTTTTGAATGCAAAGTGACAATAATAGTGTTGAAAGATATAAAATGTGAATAATAAGAATGTACTCATGTTACAAATAGTCTTAATTGTGATCAATCTCAAATTATTTTCTTCTACTATTCTTATTGCCACTCTTGTTAGTTTTGTTATCTTTTCATATCGGTTATATGAAAAAGAAAATTTAAATCGTAAACCATTTAAATCTTTTGCTCGAGTTGTTGTAGTAAACATGATACCTTGTCTCTCTTGCTCTCCAATATTAATAGGTTAAATTACTATAACAAAAAAATCAATGTACATTGTCAATAACTTTTTGTGCTTACACTAAAATCAATGCATATTGTTAATCCAATGACTTTAAAATTAATGTACCATCATATATCCAATTACATCAAATCATAAATCAACATGTACATTGAAATCAATGCATTTAATGCAAGCAATCAAATAATATTAGAAAATAACTTCTACATTGAAATCAATGCACCTAATGCAAGCAATCAAATAAGATTAGAAACCAACATCTACACTAAAATCAATGCATTTACTCAAAGAAATCAAATAGGATTAGAAATCGCCATCTACACTGAAATCAATACATTTAGTGCAAACAATCAAATAGGATTAGAAATAATCTACATTGAAATAAATGCATCTAGTGCAAGCAATCAAATATAATTATAAATCGATGTCTAAATTTAAATCAACACATCTAGTGCAAGCAATCAAATAGTATTATAAATCACCACCTACACTGAAATCAATGCATCTAGTGCAAGTAATCAAATATCATTAGAAATAAATATCTACACTAAAATCGATGCATCTAGTGCAAATAATCAAATAGGATTATAAATCACCATCTCCACTTAAATCAATCCATCTAGTGCAAGAAATATTATTCCCTCCCTCCACCCTCCATCCATATCTATATCCCCCTCCATCTCTTGTTTTTTGTCTCTCTATCTCACCCCCCTAAACAGACATGCTCTCGCACTCCATATATATCATTCTCTTTGTTAATCACCCCCTCTCCCCATCTCTCTCTTCTTCCCTCTCTTCACCTTCCATCTATATCTCTATCTTCCCCTTCTCTCCCTCTCCCCCGCTAATATCTCTCTTTCCTCCTTTTGTCCTCTCTCTCTCTCTCTCTCTCTCTCCATCTTCCTTATCACCCACTCTCTCTCTAGAAACCAACATCTACACTGAAATCAATGCATTTACTCAAAGAAATAAAATAGGATTAGAAATCGCCATCTAAACTGAAATCAATGCATTTAGTGCAAACAATAAAATATGATTAGAAATCATCTACATTGAAATCAATTCATATAGTGAAAGTAATCAAATATAAGTATAAATCGACATCTAAATTGAAATCAACACATTCAGTGCAAGCAATCAAATTGTATTAGAAATCACCACCTACACTGAAATAAATGCATCTAGTGCAAGTAATCAAATATCATTAGAAATAAATATCTACACTAAAATCGATGCATCTAGTGCAAATAATCAAATAGGCTTAGAAATCACCATCTCCACTTACATCAATCCATCTAGTGCGAGAAATATTCATCCCTCTCTCCACCTTCCATCCATATCTATATTCCCCTCCATTTATTCTTTTTTGTCTCTCTATCTCACCCCCCTAAACACACGCGCTCTCGCACTCCATATATATCAATCTCTTTGTCAATCACCCCCTCTCCCCATCTCTCTCTTCTTCCCTCTCTTCACCTTCCATCTATATCTCTATCTTCCCCTTCTCTCCCTCTCCCCCGCTAATGTCTCTATTTCCTCCTTTTGTCCTCTCTCCCTCTCTCTCCATATTCCTTATCAATTACTCTCTCTCTCTCTCTCTAGAAACAAACATCTACACTAAAATCAATACATTTACTCAAGGAAATCAAATAGGATTAGAAATCGTCATCTACATTGAAATCAATGCATTTAGTGAAAATAGGATTAGAAATCATCTACATTGAAATCAATTCATTTAGTGCAAGTAATCAAATATAATTATAAATCGACATCTAAATTAAAATCAACAAATTCAGTGCAAGCAATCAAATTGTATTAGAAATCACCACCTACACTGAAATCAATGCATCTAGTGCAAGTAATCAAATATCATTAGAAATAAATATCTACACTAAAATTGATGCATATAGTGCAAATAATCAAATAGGATTATAAATCGCCATCTCCACTTATATCAATCCATCTAGTGTGAAAAATATTATTCCCTCTCTCTACCCTCCATCCATATCTATATCCCCCTCCATCTCTTCTTTTCTGTCTCTCTATCTCACCCCCCTAAACACACTCACTCTCGCACTTCATATATATATCAATCTCTTTTTCAATCCCCTCCTCTCCCCATCTCTCTCTTCTTCCCTCTCTTCACCTTCCATCTATATCTCTATCTTCCCCTTATCTCCCTCTCCCCTCTTAATATCTCTCTTTCCTCCTTTTGTCCTCTCTCCCTCTCTCTCCATCTTCTTAATCACTCACTCTCTCTCTCTCCACCTTTCTCTCTCTATTTCTTTCTTCTTACCTCCCTCTCCCTCCCCCTCCAAGTCCATCTCTCTTTCCCTCCCTCTCTCCACTCTCTCACATCCTCTCTCTTCCTTCCTCTCTTTCCCTTTCTCTCCCATATCTCTCTCTCCCTCTCTCTCTCTCTCTTCACCGACAAACTATGTTACTATATCCCTCCCTCTCTCCTTATATATACTTCTCCCCCCTTATCTCCATCTCTCCTTATTTGTATCTTTATCTCAGCCCCAAACATACATGCTCTCTCTTTGTCTCTCCCTTGTCACTCCTTCTCTCTCTCCATTTCTCACTCTCTATATTTCTTATTTCCTACATCTCTCCCCCTCCAACTCCATCTCTCTATTGATCCATCTCTCCTCCTCTCTCTCGTCCTTCCTCTCTCTCCTAACTCCCTCTCTCTTTCCTGATCTCTCTCTCTCTCTCTCTCTCTCTCTCTCTCTCTCTCTCTCTTCCCTCCAATACTCTCTCTTCCCCATCACTCTCCTCCTCTCTCTCCCTTTCTCTCCTACCTCCCTCTCTCTTCCCCCATCTCTCTTTCTCTCTCTCTAATCCTATCTCTTCCCCCCTCTCCCTTTCTTTCTCTCTCTCTTTCCAACCCTCTCTCTCTCTCCAACTACATTACTATATCCCTCCCTCTCTCCTTCTCTCTTATTCTCTCCCCCTATCTTTCTATACATCTTACTTTGTCTCTTTATCTCACCCCTAAACATACACACTCTCTCTCCATCTCTCCTTTATCACTCTCTCTCTCTCTCTCTATTTCTTCTTAGTTTTGTAAACTAATTAACATAAATATTCGTAAATATAAAGCAGATTATGGACTAAATATGAAAAGAGGTTTTACTTACTTACCATACCTCTTTTATTTACTATGGTATTTGGCCCGTAGGCTTGTTATATAATTAGATTTTTATTTATAATCCTATTTGATATATTGTTATTTATTTACCTTACCTCTTTATACCACTTTTATATTTATTTATTTACCATACCTCTTTATACCTATTTTATATTTATTTATTTATCATACCTCTTTATGTCTCTTTTATATTTATTTATTTACCATACTTATTTTATAAATATGGTATTTGGCCCATGGTATCAATATTAATTTGTCCCATGGTATTCGTCCCATAGGCTTCATCTAAATAAAACCTCTTTTTTAATTTTTTTTAAATATAAAAAGGTTTATAGAATAAATACAAAAAGAATTTTTATTTATTTACCATACATCTAGTTTATATATTTATTTATTTATTTAGGATAGCTCTGGAGTAAGTATAACAATAAGTTTTATTTATTTGCCATACCTCATGTTTATTTATATTTTTATTTATTTAAATTTTAAAATATTTCAACTTTGATGGAGAAATATTTATGTCTTTAAATATTTTAATTTATCCATAGAATATGGGTTTTCTTTTTAAAGGTTCATTTTATAAATATTTAATTAAAAGAAATATTAAATAATTTTGGATTTTGATTGTTTGTTTTGAATTAACTTTTTTCTTTTGATTTAGGAAATGGTATTGACTTTAGTAAAGAGTAAAGATGTTTAAAATTTTACTTAATTTGGAAATTCAATGTGATAAATCTTTTTGTTAAAGGTAAATTTATGATCCATTCAAATTGACGTATATAATTTACTATCCATTCAAATTATATAAATAATACATGGTTGTATTTTAATAGTTAATATTAGCCCATTAATAAGTTTAAAAAGTTATATATAATCTAAATATTAAAGTTATATAAAATTCAATATTAGGTTAATGTTTTGGCCGACATTAGAAAAAGTAAAATTTATTATTTTTTGAGAACGTGACATACCCGACATCGGGTCATACTGGGGTGTAGATTGCACCTCTCGGCCCAATGAAAATTGTTTATGATTACAAAGTAGCAAAAATGTAAGATTTTTTAGCTACAATTAGGTAATTAAAGATATGTATATTGTTTCTTAATTTCTCTCTTTAAATAAACTACATTCCACATTAATATCATGGGTCAATACCATGTGTTGTTTAAAAAAAAAAAAAAAAATTGACCTATTTAAAATGTTCATTACATTATGTCAATCTTTTTATTTAATTTACTTTTATTTAAATTTTATGTAATTTGGCATAGTCTAAAACATATAAAAAACTATTTACTTGTGGATCTAATGGCCTAAAACATTTCAATCATCTAACATTTGATCCAATAACTCAAACATGGACACAGTAGCAGCTAGGAGAGTTGTTTTCAAATAAGAAGGCCTTACGGCATATATATATATATATAATTTAATTTAATTAACATATAAATTTAATTTAATTAAAAAACAGAAAATGTGAAACTAATACATGAGCATCTATATATTAATTTAATTAATATAAGAAGTTGTTTACTATTTTATATGATGGGATGATGATTAATGTCCAATAAGGTCAATATGGTCTATCACACCTTAATAAAGTAAGAAATTAATCAAAATTCTTTAACATGTTATTTTTATGCTTGCATTCTTTATATTAATTTTGGAAATTTATATAATTATTTAAAATAATATATAAAAATTACATATTATTTAAATTAATATGTAAAATTTAAATATTAATTTAATTAATATATAAAATATACAAAACGATAGCCCGTCGGGGTTTGGTCTTGTGGCCAGCGGACGCTTGTTAAGGCATTCATGCCGCTGTGCAAGTCACGAGTTCAAATCTCGGATAACCTGAGGGTCGTTATGGCAGGCATGGCAGTTCCTCCTAGGATTTTAGTGGTAGCCAGCGGAATTCGAACATGTGTCACGCGAGTACAATACCGATGCCATTGCCGATTCTCCTAGTATAATATATATATATATATATATATATATATATATATATAATTTGTATTCTACTTAAATGAATATATAAAATATGTGGTGAGTCAAATGAGTGAAAGAATATATAGAATATATGATCTATCATATTCTTTGTATCAGTTATTTAACAGGGAAAGGCACAGGGATGTCTGCAGCATGTGATTGCATGCGACTAACTAGCCACAGTAATCAGAAGAAACACTTTTCACTTATCATTAGGGCTTTCGTGGGCTACATTAGGGATTTTGGTAGGTTATTTTTTTCAGAGGTCTCTGCATCTTTGATGTTGGTAATAGGTTTTTACTATCAGTAAAAATAGAGGGCTTTGTGGAGTTTGATGCGGATCCTGGGGATATTCTAGTGGTTTGGGGCCTCGATTCTACTCAGAAAAACTTGGAATGGTGTGAGCTCCAGCTTGCAGTTCACCAGCTAATTTTGTTGATTTTTCAACTCCTTGGAAAATTTTTGGGTATCTGGCTCCTCTGTTAGCGGAAAATTGGATCATTCTGAGAGGGTTTGTTAGGATGATGGGAACACGGTGGATGTTGGTCATGGAATTCCTTGTCAATATTCCTTTCATGGGCAGATTTAGGTATCACTTTCGAACAATCTGAGACAGGCTTCACCTTCATGCGTGGGTGCAGAGAATGTTCTAGTTTTCTCAGATATTACTTTCACAAAAGTTTAGGGATTCTAGTTATTTAATGGTCTCAAATATGTTTTCCAAAGAAGCATTGTGCTAAGCGGAAGTGATGTTTTACTTCCATCTATTTCTGGGTTTCTCCTACTGGTATTAATTTTTTTTTAAAACCTAGGAGGTTTGGAGAAGAATGGTAAATTGACAGGTGGCAATTCATCTAAACCAAAACACATGAGCAGGTGGAATTTATACCTAAAGAAAATATCCAAGATGGAAAAAGTCCTCTGGAAATTTTGGGAGAAGCAATTAGGGCTCAGGAAACCCTAGGATCTGAGTAGTCGAAGGATGGTCAGGATTTTCTAGGCGAAGTGTTATTTCCCTCTATTTCTTGGATTTTGCCTCCTAGTTTTAGTTCGTCATAAACCCTAGGGGGTATTGAGAAGAATTTTGGGGTGACGAGTGGCATTTATTATAGATCACAATCACAAGAGAGGGTGCACTTTACTCTTGAATAAAATATCATGGATGGCAGTGGTTTTGTGGAAATTTCGGGAGGAACAATTATGGATCATGAAACACTAGGTCGTGAATAGTTAGAGGATGGTCGAGAATGTTGGTTGGTTAGTAAATCAGTTGGAACAGAATATTGTAGGCCTCGCAGGTCGGGTGTAAATAGGAAGAAGGTAAAATTCATACGACCAAATAATAAAGACCACAACCTATCACTTGGAGGATATATAGCTCGATGAAGCTATGGAAATGTCTGAGCATTTTTTAATTGGTAGATCAAAGGACCAGCGATTCCAGGCTAAGGGATTAGGTGAATGGATTAATAAGACATGGGTTGATACCCCAACGAAAATTTTCGAGGTAAGTATTTTGGTTTGTGGCTAGTTTATGCTTAAATTTGAATCGATGGAAGCGATTTCATGGGTCTTGGATAAGCACTGGTGCATTGATTCCTCCTTGGTCATGTTGAAAAGGTGAAGTCCCTGATTTGATGGTAAGACATGGGTTGATACCCCAACGAAAATTTTCGAGGTAAGTATTTTGGTTTGTGGCTATTTTATGCTCAAATTTGAATCGATGGAATCGATTTCATGGGTCTTAGATAAGAACTGGTGCATTGATTCCTCCTTGGTCATGTTGAAGAGGTGAAATCCCTGATTTGATGGTCATTGTGAATGATTGGACGTTGTTCCAGTATGGGTAAATTAAATAGGGATCCCTCCATAACTATGGATTCTCAATGTTTTTTATGCAATCAGGAATAAATTGGGGGAGTTTCTAGAAGTTGACATGATGTTGGGGACTACCAAGTTAAACAAATAGCAAGAATATTAGTCAAATTGGACCCTCAAGAGGGGTTTTTTTTATTGATATCAACCTCACTTATAGGGGATATATCCATCTACAACATATTGACTACGAGGATTTACCTTTTCGGTGTCATCATTTCCCTTTTCAAGGTCATGTTGTGTGGGACTTCCCTATGGGATATTAGTGGAAAAGAGGACTTGGCACTATGCAAGACCAAAATACAAAGATAATTTTTTCGAAGGGAGTCCTTAAAGCCATGAGATAAATTATCAAGTAGGAATCTATGGAATTGGAATCGATTATTTCTATGGGTCAATTGGATAAGGACATGGGTGCAAACTTGAAGAGGGAGGAAAATTTGGAAGAGCATGAGGCCAATCATGAGAAAGAACAATTTACATCTCCTTACGGTACTTATGATTATCCTCCTCCCATCCATGTTTAAATTACGAATAATGTATGTGTTATGGACAAGGAGCCTCGTCCTTCCAGGGCCATTATCTCTTCTTGTTTTTCCTATCCTTATGTATTGCATTTTGATCCCCATGTTGAAAATGTAGCAAGAAATTCCTTAATTTAATTTCCCTTTGATTAAATTAGGAGAAAATCGAAATTCCACATCAGCAGAAAACTTGAATGAGTTAAAAAATATTTATGCAATCAGTTAGTTGATTTAATTCAATTTGGAGGTTGAACTTGATTTGTGTGCAATGATTGCTAAATTTTAGGGGCCTAGGTTGATTTAATTTTAGTTGTAACAATTTAATTCAGTTAAATTGAGTTAAACTAGTTCCCACTGTTGGAGGAAATAGCGGGAGGTCTAGCGATGGGGTGCAGCTTCAATTTTTAACCAGTTAATTGATCAATCATCCTAAATTAACTCGTGAATGCATGAAATTCAAATTACCCAGTTGATATTGGAGTTCAAGGGCAGTGTACTATTAGTTGTAGAGTATTCCAAATTGTACAAGTCATGCATATAGTCAAAGGAAAGCCTAAAGGTATTGCACAATTCTCATTAAGGAATTTCATAAGTAATAGGGGCCTAATTCCCAAGGAAATAGGAGCTTGGAGGCTTGGAAAATTGACCAAGAATTGACCAAGGTCAGTCAGATAGGCAGAGGATAGAAAATACTTGTGCAGGTTGAGCTCAAGGTTGGGCAAAGCATATTGTATTCATCCAGATTCTTTGATTAATGCAATATAGACAGTAAGGGGTTTTGAGAATTTTCTTTCCCCTAGATATATATATGTATGTGTGTTGAATTTGGATGCATGTTATTGATTTGTGTTCTCGATTGTGAATTTACTTCCGTGGATTGGTAGAGTATATTTTATTTTTATGTTTAAGTACATGACATGAGCAGTTTTGAATCTAAAATTAAACTTCTACACCCCATGATAGCATAATTACATACGCCCTTCCTTTTAACCTTTCCCCTAAATATTCAATTGAGCCAGAACCTAAGCAACTTATGGATCCCAAATATAACCTTAAACCCAAAAAATCCAAAGAAGAATCCTTCATTGGGATGGGGGGACTAGTTATTCTCCCACCAAAATTGGGTAGTCATCGAACAGGAGGGAAAAATAAAATATTTTTAAGGAAAAATTAAAGGCTTGAATTGATACAACTGAGGGGAAGTAGAATATCTTGTGGGGCACTTAGAGCAGTGCAGGCCCTTGATCAAGTTCTACCATGATTTTTATTTCCTTTAATTTTAGAGGTTTGGCTAGTCCCAAGAAAAAACTAGCATTGAGAAGGATGGTTCATATTGAAATTTTGGGCATCCTATTTCTTTAGGAAACCTTGGAAGCAGCCAATAATATCACTAAGATTTTGAATAAAATATTACCTGAATGGATTTTATTTTCTACTAATGTGAGATGCCACTTGTGAGTCTTGGAAATCGGTTCCAATATAAAGTCAATTAGATTCTTCAACACTTAGCGTAAAGATTTAGTTCTTGGGGCAGACATATTCTCATTAGAGTTAAGCATGGACCTCTTTGTAGTTAATATATATGGCCCCTGCTATAAAATATCCCCTTTCTGGAACAACTTACTGAGAAAAACCCTTATGAAAAAATACAATATTATTGTCGAGGGGGAATCTAAATTTATCTTTGGGAAACTCGGAAGTATGGGGACCTCAAGCGCTCTCTGAATCTTTGGAAGATTTATTTATAAAGAAAATTGCTGACAGTCATCTCATTGATGTTAATCTCATCAAATACAAACAATCTTGGAGAAATGGGATAATTTTCATGTGATGGTATCCAAACGTCTTGACAGATTCCTAATGGCGGAAGATTTGGTTGGAAGACATCCCCTATTTTATTAGTGGATCGGGATTGGTGGGGCTTCTTATCATCGCCCGGTTTTCCTAGAATTGAAAGGTGTAAATCAAAAACTGGGAAGTCCATTTAAATTCAAACCCTCTTTGATGAATGATAGGGTTTTTTACAGATTATAAAATATACCTAGATCCTCTTCAATCAGGAGTTGGGGATTTCGATTTCCCAAAATTTTGCATACAATATCAAAAAGGTGAAACAAGCTACCACCCAATGGGATTTGCAAAATAAGGTCAGAGACGATGTGGAACTCAAATCCATTGAAGAAGAATTTGTAGAAATTTGATAAAATTGCAACTGCTCAAGAAATTAAACTAAAATTAAGAGACGCAATTCTACTCTACTAATCTACGGAATGGAAATCACATTTTATAACAACATGAATAGACATGGAATGAGAAAAACCAACAATACACAGTGATTTCTAGGGGAACCCAACTAGGAAAAAACCCTAAAGCCTATTTGCATTAATCATATGAATAGAGAAACTATTACAATTGTTAGCTCCAACTCTGAGTTCAACCTGCAAAAGAATAATTATTCTCTCTGCTTAATGAGAAATTATGGCCAACACCTAGCCAATTATTTTTCTCACCAAGCCTCCTTTTTCCTTGTGCAATTCTTGAAGAAATTACCCCTATTCTTTAGGAATTTCCTCCAAATTGATTAAGAAATTCCCAAGGATTGATCTCGTGACTCATGCAACACTTGTACACTAAAAACTAGTCTACAATGATGTTACACTACCTTGTCATCTCCACTTCAGCTAAAGAATTCGTATTCCTTGCATGAAATAGATATTTTGGGCTGATTGATTAGTTAACTGATATATCTCTAAGTTATATTGTTGTCCCACTGCACAAATGACTCTATCAATAGTTAGAGGTTATTTAATTGAATACAACTAAAAATAATTGAATTGGATTACTAAAATTTAGAAATCACACATGCATAACTGAACTCCATGCCCTCTAAATTGAATTTACTAAGCTAACTGAGTGACAAGATCCATGTCACAGTAGTTAATTGCCTCCAAGTTGTCTTGTTGATGAGGAAATTTGATTTTAATCAATTAGACTAAGGCTAAAGTCAAATTGAGCCTTTGTTGCTACATTTTTTCAACACTCCCTCTTAGCAAGAAATGGATATTTCACCACCCTTATCCTATACTTGTGGAATTCGAATTTCCCTCTTGAAAATTCCTTTTTAAATATGTGAGCATCCTTCTCCTCAGTTGGAATGTATTGTAGCAACATCATTATCATCTGCACATAGACCCGAAAATGATGATATCGGATATCAACGTGCTTGGACCTATCATGAAATATTGGATTCTCATAGAGCTTAATGCAACTCTGATTACCAAAATATATCACTATCAGGTCCATCTCCTAACTGAAAAGACCCACAAGTATTTTCCTCATCCATATGGCCTCATATGTTTCTTTACTTACATCCATGTATTCAGCCTCTACTGAGTTGAGCACAACAAACCTCTTCTTCCTTATGTACCAAGAAATAGTTGTGGACCCAATACTGAAGATAGAACATGAAGTAATTTTCCTGTCTAATGGACTCCCTTCCCAATATTCATTGGTGAAGCCTTGGAGCTTCACTCCCAGTGTTCTCATGTACCATAATCCATACTCGGTAGTGCCTTTGAGGTACTGTAACATATGCTTTGTTTCCTTCCAATACATATTGTTATGCCTCACCATAGCTTGACTCAGCTGGTTTACTGTTGTTATTTGCCTAAATCTACCTCAGGCTTAAGGAAGGCAGAGTTCAGGGTAACATCAAACCACGCTCAGTCTGGTAGCTAGCCCTACCAGAACAGGAGAGGGCTCTCTCCAGGTCAATCTCAGCAAAAATAATCAATAGGGCTTGAGATGACTTGAAATAAAATCTAATTTTAGGCTAGGTATATAAGTGAAGGAGTTTGATTGTGTTTTTGGGATTTTTTGTTGGATCAAAGGGAAAGGCAGTTTTGGGTGCGGGGATTAGGCCTAGTTTTTGCAAAGTTCTGATTGGGGCAAGGAAGGTAATAGTTTTTATGATTTAGATTGAGTGAATGGATGGATCAGACTGGTGAGGAGCTGAAGAGGGTAAGAGGGTCTCAAGATTCCTCATCAAACAGATGAAAACATGAAAGACTAAACAAAACTGAAGGCAGAGCAAAGCAAACCAATGAATTCTACCTTTATAACTTGTTTGTTCAGTTTAAGAAGAAAGGAGAATGAAAATGGTACACATAAACATCAGTGAACTTACAGATACATAGAGGAAAACACCATCAAAACACAGAGCCACAAGGATCCCAAAGAGGGCTGCAAACCCTGGTCTATTCCTTTGCCAAAATTGTAGAATGAAATGTACAATGAAGTGTTAGCAATCCCAAATTTCCAACCCTGAAAATGACTGAGAAAATACATCATATAGACAATCCTAACCCATTCCCATGCCTCTAGGGGTCGAGCTCATCATTCTAAGAGCTGTTTCAACCATATCTAAACTAGGAACTAGAAAATAGGCCATAAAACAACTTGCCTCTATATGCTAGGAAACTGATCCATTCACTCACATTTCACCTTTTAGTGAATGAATCTTCTAGAAAAAGTAAAAATGTGCCAAAATTACATCATGATCATGAAATTACATCAAATTAGATCAATAGTTACATGAAAAAGTGAAACTAGCCAAAACTAGGCGAAATTCTGAGCTGCTGAGTGAAAAATAGGCCAAAATTCTCTATGCACCGCGCCCAAAATCTCTATGTGTAACACAACTTTGGAGCTGATTTTTAGGCCCTTCCCGAAGTCCAAATTGAGCTCATGATAGCTCGTTGGAAAACCCTGCCTGTCTACTTTCCGACCCAAGTGGAATTTCTATATTTGGTGTCCATTTTCCTCTCCCAAAGTTAAATCTCCCAACACTGCTTCCTGTGGGTGCAAAAGGTGGCAGAAAGGCCAATTTTAGAGTGTTTTTGACCCTTTAGGCAACCCAGAATTTGATGAAATCCTTAGGTAATCCATGAGAATACATAAATTTCCATTACAGACTCATAAATGCAAAAAATTCAAAATTGACAAAAAAAATTCCAAATTCCTTGAAATTTGGGCTGTAGGTCCCTGATCAAATTATATGCTCAGCCAAAGAAGCTTCGGCCAATATTTGGAGCCTATCATGTCTTTTACGACATTTCAGTGCCCTCCTCAGCCTCGCTTTCAGGATCTTGATCTTCGCTTTGCAAACATGTGTGCGTGCCCAACAGTGATTCTTCATGTGTCTGAGCATTTTTTTCTCCTTGTTTTCCTTCTCCAACAACTTCTCAAAATGAATGTTGACTCTCTCAAGCCAAGTCTCTCTATCAGCCTCAATCTCCCGCTCAATAGGTGTCATCTCAGATGGGCTTCTTCAGGCAGCTTGTCAGTTCTCACAGATGTTTTGCAACTCCATGATCGTTTGTTGATCCTCCAACTGCTTGTTGCGCTGCTCCAGATATTTTATGACCCACTGAGCTCACTGCAACTTGTCGGTCAATGTGCTGACCTCAGTTTTCTTCTCCTGAATGATCTCCCTCAGTTTTGAGCTTGGAGAGCTCAAATCCTCATCAAGCAATATGAAATCAGTATCATGGCCTCCTGAAGGGCCCTCCTCCTGCATAGGCCTCTTTTCTCTATCCTGTACCTATACCTATGATGTTGATGACAGCAACGAGACCCCTTCCACCCCGGGTGGAGATAGTACTCGTCGGGCTGTTGCAAATAATGCTCTCGTGCCTCTCTGATAAGTGAAATACACTGGCACACCGATAGGCTCTATCTCGGGAACTTCAAACTGATGTGAAGGTTCACCTGCATTGTGAAAAATCTCCGGAGGAGGCTGAGGGGCTGTGAAGAAGTCACGGTAAATGAAATCTTCCCAAGAAATGCCCTACAATCCAAGCTGATGTACCACAATGACCTTAATGAGCGCATAATGATAAATGTTGTTGTACTACTGCTCGGGAGTCTTCTTCTGCATAAGAGTAGTCATCCTCTCGATGTTTTGTCACATGAAATACGGTATGTTAATCATCCTCACTCTCGTGAAATGCATCAATAATCTGATGTGGTATGCATAGAGGCGTGAAAACCGGCCCTCACAACTGAAGTATCTGATAATGATTCTCATCAATGGCACATAGGATTCCTTCAAGAACCGAAATGGGAATACCCTGTTGAGCTGCCTCACATAGCTAGGCCTGATGTATGGCTCATAATGCACTCTGTCCACCTGTTGTCTTTTGTTCCACTCCTCACCTACATTCGGTATTCTTGTTGCCTGAGAAATGGTTTCTGGTGTCAAGGTGAAATTTACACCAGCGAGAGTAACCTGACCATCTCGCAAACGTAAAACAGAAAACCGGGCTAACTCCTGATGATGTTGAATCTGAGCAATCCTCTCACAATAATGATAGCATGACTGCTCTCGGAAACATGCCATGGCAAGTGGGCAGGCCTGCAACTGAGTCAATGAGGTGGGCTCCTCTCTCACATGTTTGCCTCCTTTACGAGGCCTTCTCGATGCATGTAGCTCTGTGCTAGAATCATTGTCTTGTTCATATGATGACTCAGTATCCGTCATGGTGTTGCAAGGTTTATGTCAAGTGTATGTTTGGTTTGTTGAAAATGACAAATTGGTGCCTTTGTTTCAATTGCCAAAATATGCCAAGTAGGAAGGGACTATATAGGAAGGGACTGTAGTAAATAAGGATAGTGGATATAGTGAACTGTAATCAAGTGAAATTTAAAATACAAGGACAGTCACTTAATTATGTTTGGGGACTTTGGGATTTAGGAACTTTTTGCAAATAATATGGGAGAGTGATAGTGATGGGGAATGGTAGGGTTTAGGGATAGGGATAAATGGGAACAACTGATATGAGTGGCTTTGGGACATAGGGGAAAAGGGGAGACACTGTATGATGATATGACAGTGATGGGGAAGGGAACCACAGATGAAGAATGGGATTTGCAATACTTGGCACAAAAATCAGACTTTTAAAACTTGAAATCCAAACCCTAAGGACCAGTTTTTGACAAGAAGATAGGGTTTATGTCTGGCATTCAAATTTTCAAACCAATCTTCAAACAACTCCAAACACCAGCTATGAGCAATTGTATAAACTTACTTGAGCATGGGGCAACCAAGAAAAATGTGATTTTGGGGAAGACCGGCAAAAAATTTCAATCTCAGGCCTATGCGCCGCGCGCATGACCCAATGCGTCGCGCTCTCCTTGTGCGCCGCGCACGTTGTGTTTTGCACAGTGAACAATAGTTGTATGCGCCGTGACCCTTACCCAACGCGCCGCACGGGTAACTTCACCAACTGCTTGGCCTTCAAACCACTGTTTCGCTCTTCCACTAATTTTGACTCTGCTTAATGATGTCTTTGGCATGCAAATGGGTTGTAGAAACAATGGAATTACCTTATATAGTGGAGAACTTGATTTTTGATTCTTTAAAACCCACTTTCTTATGTTTTGGCTTTGGCACTTTTCACTTTCTAATACAAACTCTGTTTTTGTTTCCATTTTGACTTTTTTTATTTGAATGACGAAACTTTTGTCAATTTTTTGCAGGGATGACTGGCATGACTTTTGGCAAAGGCAACCAGGGCTGCACTTGAAGATTTTGACAGCTGAAAACTTTGAAAATATACATGGCATTTATTACAAAAGACGAAATTGACGATTTTTCTTCAAAACAGAGTTTTGAAGAAAAGTCAAGATCTTACATTATGACGATAAAATTTTCGAAATGAAAACTTATTTTGAACCTCCCTCTGTGCCTGCAGGCATTATTGGACACTTTGAAGACAAAATTTGCAAAACCCTAAACCTAAAGACTGAAATGACTCTTCGCTAACTAAGAGACCAACACAAGACTGTGAATGACTTTAAAATTGATTTTGATGAATAGACACAAACCAGCAGGTACATGACATGAGGGACACGAGTGACAAAACCCTTCCGTCAGAAGATGGATGCTCCTAATGGAATTCAAATGACTAAACTGAATGAGACACCAAAAAATGAAATGCAACAAAAGAGATTTTGATCTCTGACGGAGGGATAAACAGACCGACTCTAACAACTGCATAGAACATGTCGGGTCTTGTGTTCATAAGATACATAAAAGACCCCACAAGCTTCTTGCAAATGGTAGATTCAACCTCTTCACTTGAAGTGGCATTCTCCTTCCTCTAGTTTCTATCTAGAGGTCTGTCCATGGGATTACAATTCTCCATGTGAAATCCCTGAAGTATTTCTTAGGCATACTTCCACTAAGATACAAATAATTCACCATCACCTTTCCATACCTCCATCCTGAGGAAGTAATGCATTAGGCCCATGTCTTTCATCTCAAATTATCTTGCAAGAGCAGATCAGCTACTCATCACCTATCAATATTAAATCATCAACATACAAAACAAGAATAAGCAACTTACTATCTACCGAAATGTGATATAGTTTCGTATTTGCTTCACTTTTAGCGAAGCCCAATTCACTGAGGTAATTGTCAATCTGAGTGTACCATGCTCGTGGCACGTGTTTGAGACCACATAATTCTCTCTTGATTGTGCACACATGCGACTCTCGATCATGTGTCTCAAATCCATCTAGTTTCTCTATGTAAATTTCTTCCTCAACAACACCATTTAGAAAGGCAGTCTTTGCAACCATCTGATGTATTTTCCACCTCATCTGCGCAGCTAATGATATAATGGATCTAATTGAGGAATATCTTGCAACTGGTGCAAAATTTTCCTCACAATCCACTCCCTCTATCTAAGAGAATCCTTTGGCCACAAATATTGCCTTGTACTTCTCGATGCTCCCGCCAGTTGCATGCTTCACTTTATAGATCCATCTCAAACCAACCACTGATTTCTATTCTGGTCTCGGCACCATCCATACATTGTTCTTCATGATGGACTAGTATTCTTCCAACATGGAATCAACCCAAACACGTTGATAAATTGCTTCCTCAAATTAGGAAGGCTCTATCATGATACCCATGTACCTAATGTACCTATCAGGTGATTGTCTTTGTTTTCATTATGATGTGGGGGCTCCCACATTCTCCCTTGCATCCTAAAAAAACATATCATCTTCTCTGGTTCTCTCTCTCCTCTCTGGAATATTCTGGTTGAGTGGGTGCCTCCACTTTGCCTCTTGTTTGCTCCTCTATATGTGGTTGCTCCACAACCTCCTGAGGCTCCTCCTTTGGAGCTAGAAGCTCCTGCTCAGGTGGGATACTTAGCTTTCATTATAGAGAGTATCTCATATCCTTCTCCTCATATAACTTGACATATCTCCTCACAATTATCATCCTCAATGAAGGTAAATACACCCAATAATTGTGTGGAGTTTTGGTGTATCCCACAAAAACTCCAAAATATTTTGTAGGCTTAAGTTTCTTCCTTGAATCCTTGGAGACATGAAAATAAATTGAAGCTCCAAAAATTAAATTAAACCAGAAACCTTAGACCACTATAACCTTAGACCCAAAAAATCCAAAGAATAATCCTTCGTTGGGATGCGGAGACAAGGTATTCGCCCACCAAAATTGGGTACTGGTCGAAAAAGAGGGAAAAAATCTCATATTTTTAAGGCACGATTAAAGGCTTGAATTGATATAGTTGAGGGGAAGTAGAAATATCTTGTTGGGGCACTTAAAGTACTGCAGGCCCCTGATCAGGTTCTACCATGATTTGTATTTCCTTTAATTTCAAGGTTTTATCTAGTCCCGAGAAAAAACTAGCATTGAGAAGGATGGCTCAGATTGAAATTTTGGGCATCCTGTTGCTTTAGTAAACCTTGGGAGAAGGTGATAATATCACTAAAATTATGAATAAAATATAATTACCTGAATGGTTTTTATTTTCTGTTGATGCGAGAGGTCGCTTATGGGGCTTGGAAATGGGTTCCAAGATAAATTCAATTAGATTCTTCAACACTTGGCGTACAGATTTGGTTCTAGGGGAAAACATATTCTCATTAGAGTTAATCATGGACCTCTTTGTAGTTAATATATATGGCCCCTGCCATGAAAGAGCCCCTTTCTATAAAAACTTACTAAGCAACTCCCTTATGAATAAATACAATATCATTGTTCGGGGAGGGGGGGGATCTGAATTTCTCTTTGGGAAACTCATAAGTATGGGGACCTCAAGCTCTCTCAGACTCTTTCACATATTTATTTATAAGAAAACTTGATGACAATCATCTCATTGGTGTTAATATCATCAAATACAATCCATCTTGGAGAAATATGATAATTGGTCATGCGATGGTATCCAAGCATCTTGAAATATTCCTAATGGCAGAAGATTTGGGTGGAATTCTTCCAATATTTCGTTAGTGGATCAGGATTGGTGGGGCTTCTTATCATCACATTATTTTCCTATAATTGAAAGGTGGAAATCGAAAACTTGGAATTCCATTTAAATTCGATCCCTCGTTGATGAATGATGAGGGTTTTGTGAAGATGGTAAAAGATACCTATATCCTCTTCAATCGAGAGTTGGGGATTTCAACTTCCAAACATTTTTCATACAATATCAAAAGGTAAAACAAGCTATCATCCAATGGAATTTGCAAAAGTAGTTCAGAGATGATGTGCAACTCAAAACTGTTGAAGAAGAATTTATATAAATTTGATAGAATTGCAACTGCTCAAGAAATTAAACTAAAATCAAGAGACATAATTCTAATCTACTAATCTATGGAATGGAAACCACAGTTTAGAACAACTTGCATAGACATGCAATGAGAAAATTCGCAAATACATAGTGATTTCTCGGGGAACCCAACTCAGAAAAGCCCCTCAAACCTCTTCACATTAATCAGATTAATATAGAAACTATAACAATTGTTAGCTCCAACTCTAAGCTAAACCTGCAAAAGAATAATTATTCTCTCTTCTCAATGAGAAATTATGGCCAACAATTAATAATTTTTTCTCACCAATCCTCCTATTTCCTTGCGCAATTATTGAATAAATTAGTTTGTATTCTTTAGGAATTTCCTCCAAATTGATTAAGCAATTCCCAAGGATTGATCTCCTAACTCATGCAACACTTGTACAGTCAAAACTAGTCTACATTGATGTTACATTGCCTTGTCATCTCCACTTCAACAAAGGAATTTGAATTCCTTGCATGCACTAGCTATCTTGGGTTGATTGATCAGTTAACTGATAGATATCTGAGTAAGATTGTTGTCCCACTGCACAATTGACCTTCAACTGATTCTATCAATTATTAGATGTCATTTGAATGAATAGAACTTAAAATAATTGAACTGGATTACCAAAATTTAGCAATCGCACATGCATAAATGAACTCCAAGTCCTTTATAACTTGAATTTACTAAGCTAACTGAGTGACAAGATCCATGTCACACTAGTTAAATGCCTCCAAGTTGTCCTACTGATATGAAAACTCAATTTTACTCAATTTTACTAAGGCTAAACTCAAATTGGCCTTTCTTGCTACATTTTTTCAACACTCCCTCTTATCAAGAAAGGGATTTTTCACCACCCCTATTTTGCACTTATGGAATTCAAATTTACCTCTTGACAATTCCTTTGTCAATATGTAAGCATATTTCTCCTTAGTTGGAATGTATTGTAGCAACATAATTATTCTCTACACTTAGTCCCACAAATGATGATACCATATATCAATGTGCTTGGACCTGTCATGAAATATCGGATTCTCAGAGAGCTTAATGCAATTTTGATTATCACAATTTATCATTGTCAGATCCATCTCCTGAATGAAAATACCCACAAGTATTTTCCTCATCCATATGGCCTCACATGTTGCTTGACTTGTAGCCACACATTCAGCCTCTGTTGAGTTGAGCACCACAGACCTTTGCTTCTTGTTGTACTAGGAAATAGTTGTGGAACCAACACTAAATATAGCACCTGAAATACTTTTCATGTCTGATGGACTCCCTACCCAATCTGCATTGGTGAAGCCTTGGAGCTTCACTCCCTATGTCCTCCTGTACCATAATCCATACTCGGTAGTGCCTCTGAGATACCGTAACACATGCAGCATTTCCTTCCAATAAATATTGGTATGCCTCACCATAGGTTGACTCAGTTGGTTTAATTCAAATCACATTTCAGGTCTTGTGTTCACAAGATACATAAAACCCCACAAGCTTCTTGTAAATGGTAGCATCAACCTCTTCACTTGAAGTGGAATTATCCTTCCTCCAATTTGTAGCTAGAGGTGTCTCCATGGGCTTACAATTCACCACGTAAAATATCTGAAGAGTTTCATAGGAATACTTCCACTGAGACACAAACAATTCACCATAAACTTGTCATACTTCCCTCCCAAGGAAGTAATGCATTAGGCCCATGCCTTTCATCTCAATTTATCTTGAAAGATCCTATTTGGAAGAGCAGATTAGATTCTCTTCACCTATCAATATTAAATCATCAACATGCAAAACAAGAATAAGCAACTTACTATCGACCACAATGTGATATAGGTTCTTATCTTCTTCACTTTTGGTGAACCCCAATCCATTGAGATAATTTTCTATCTGAGTGTACCATGCTCAGGGCGCTTGTTTGAGACCATAAAATGCTCTCTTGAGTCTGGACACATGCGACTCTCGATCATATGTCTCAAATCCTTTCAGCTACTCTATGTAAATTTCCTCATCAACATCACCATTTAGAAAGGAATTCTTCACATCCATCTGGTGTATTTTCCACCCCATATGTGCATCCAATGCTATAATGGAACTAATTAAGGAATACCTTGCAACTGGTGCAAAATTTTCCTTATAGTCCACTCCCTATATATAAGAGAATCCTTTGGCCACAAATATTTCCTTGTACTTCTCGATGCTCCTGTTAGTTGCATGTGTCACTTTGTAGATCCATCTCAAACCAACCACTAATTTCCCTTCTGGTCTCGACACCACCTCCCATACATTATTCTTCATGATGGACTCATATTCTTCCACCATGGAATCAACACAAACATTTTGAGAAAATGATTCCTCAAATGAGGAAGGCTCTGTAATGAGACTCATGTACCTAGTGTACCTATCATTTGACCTCCTTTGTCTGCATTATGATGCTTGGGATCCCACATTCTCCCTTGCATCCTGCAACAATCTATCAGCTTCTTTGGTTTCTCCCCTCTTAGAAAATTTTGGTTGAATGGGTACCTCCACCCTGCCTCTTGTCTGCTCCTCTACATGTGGTTGCTCCAGAACCTTCTGAGGATCCTCCTTTGGAGCTAGAAGCTCCAGCTATGATGGATACTCATCTCTCATTCTAGAGAGAATCTCTTAGCCCTATCCTCATCGAACTTGACATCTCTCCTCACAATTTTCATCCTTAGTGAAGGTAAATACACCTGGTAATTGTGTGGAGTTTTAGTGTACCCAAAAAAAACTCCCAAATCTATTGTAGGCTCAAGTTTCTTCCTCGAATCCTTGGACACATGACAATAAACTAGAGCTCCAAAAATCTGAAATGAGACACATCAAGTTTTCTCCTAGAGAAAGCTTCCTTCAGTGTGATCATACCAAGTATTTTATGAGGACTTCATTTCTACAAGTAGACTGCGGTGTTGCATGATTATTCCCATAGATTTAATGGAAGCCCTTGATCATGCAACATGGCCCTTACTACTCACACTATGCTTTTTTTCTTCCTCTCATTTATCTCGTTCTACTATGGGTTATGGTTTATTTTCAGTTCTCTTTGAATGCCATATTTAGCACAGAAATCCTTGAAAGCATTGTCACTCCTAAGAGACTTCACCTTCTTCCTAATCTCCTTCTCAACCAATGCCTTTAATTAAAAAAAATTTGAGAAAACTTCATCCTTCTTCCACATGAAGAAGATCTAACATTTTCTACTGTACTAAAATAACTTGATTCAGAATTTTACAAGTAGAAGAAATGTGATCAGTTGTTGCAGTAGGAATTCTGATTTAGGAATTTTCACATGGTATCAGAGGGCAGGTGAAGTAGGAAGAGCTTAGTTGTAGAGGGAAGAGGGGTTTCGAAATCACTGCGTAGGCAGCAGTTCGAAACCCCAGAGGAGTTGCGCAGTCCATAGCCAGGAAAAAAAAATTTGTGGAAATTTATTTCTCTAAGTGAGTCGACAGAGAATAATATTTTCTAGATCGATGTTTTTTAGTGATATAAGGAGCAGCGTAGTAGTTTCCATGTAGAGCATATCTTCAACTGGGACACATATTTTTTATAGCAGTTTTCTAGAGTAGAAAAGCGTCAGGAGGGAAGAAGAGCACACTGAGGGAATTCCTTCCTAAGATAATTCTTAGCCAAGGAATTCGATTTCTCACTGCGGAGTAGTAGTAGCCAGGAGCAGATCTACATACTCCAGCAGGGAGTGCGTAGAGTTGGTCAGCAGTTGTGCAGAGACGAGAGGAGGCATTTTGAAATTTTTTTTGGCATAATGGCATCAACTGGTTTCAAAGATCAGGATCGGTTAGATGGAGCATCTAACTACGTGATCTGGAAGGCAAGGATCTCCTTCCTTCTAGATGAGGATGATCTCAAAACCTATATCGATAGCGTGGTGGTTATCCCCAGATCCAGATCCATTGAATGCATTCAAGAAGGAAATGTCTAAGGCGAAGAGAATGATCCTTGATCGAGTTCGGGATCATTTCATATCCCATATAGCAGCCCTTGGCACGACCAAAGAGATGTGTGACTCCCTAGCCATGTTGTACAAGGGATATTCCAAGCAGCAGAAGATGTATTTGGAAGAGAAGTTGTGGATCACACGTACGCAGAAGGGAAAATACATAGACCACTCTTTCCACGGGCTTCAAGGTGTCCGAGATCAGTTGGCAGTTGTAGGGTCAGCGCCTTAGCCTACAGAAATGGTGCAGATAGATCTAAATGTTGTCTCAGAAGAATGGAAAGTGTTTCACCAAAGTATCTTGGTCAGGGAAACATTTTCAATGTGAGATCGCATGTGCGAAGATATGCAGCAAGAGGATTTGAGGTGAGACTTAGTGAAGAGAAACTTAGAAGGCAGCAGCAGCAGTGGACAGAAAGCAGAGGTGAAGGAAGAGGAGAATGCAGCCCTTGCATCGAAGGGGAAGCAAGAGTAGCATAGAAGAAAGAAGTATTTTTCAAAGTTCAAATGCTTCAGGTGTGGTGAACATGGTCACTACGCTACACAATGTCCGCACAAGAAGAGGGATGAAGAGGAGAGATAGGATCAACAGGCTACATTCACAGAGATCGACAGGTCTTTCCTCCATATAGGAGGAGGATTTTTTTGTGATCATCGAGATACCTCCAAGGGTGAGGTGGGGTGATTTGGTTTTGTAGCCCCAAAGAGCTAAATGATGGGCAAGATACTTGAGGAGTCCACCTCTTCGATCAATTCCTTGCTACGGGAGCCCATAGTAGTAGTAGCGGGATGGACTAGTGATATTTGATGCAGTTAGGTACCAAATAGATAGATGCAGTGGCTAGTAGCATTAGAAAATGAGTAGCACAGAGGAGAGTTGGTAGCAATGCAGTTGTAAATGTACAGATTCAGCAACATCGCAGAGGCTTCAGTGACAACGTAGAGACTAGCAACAGTCAGGACTCGGGTGACAGATGCATCAGACTGAACAGAATTGGTTCATTATGATGAACATCTCTAAGTTGCAGCAGCAACAGATGAGAAACAGTTGTAGATGTTATAGTGGCAGCAGCAATAGAGTTGCAATGCAGATGCAGTAGTTGGTAGCAGTATGCAAGGTCAGCAACAGAAAAAATGCACCACATAATAGATCTACATAGTAGTTGGTGGGTAGTGAGGCCAGACATCAGCAACGCAGCAGGAGGTGATACAGAGTGAGAGTGATGCGTCAATGGGTTGCAGCACTTGAGCACATTCCTCGCTAAGAGGGAGTGTTTATTTTTGTAGCATCATATTTTCTCTAGCCTCGAGATTTTGTAGAGACGCTAAGACACATGCATTCTCGAAGACCCAGAAATTGTTCGAGGAAATTCCACCTGGAGAGGATTTAATTAGAATAATTAATTGTTTTTAATGGATTCCTAAGTCTAAAACTAGGAAATCGGAATAATTAAAGGGTATTAATTAAATCGGGTGTGAATCTTCTAGATAAATTCGTGGATCAAGTCCTAGATGATCTGAGCCATTGATTAAGATCTAATATTGGTCGTTGATATGTCAATGAGATATTATCAGAAGGAGATCGATGGGCACTTAAAGAACAAACCAAGAGAGAGAGAGATCTAGAGATCGAATTCTCAAGAGAGCATCGCAGCAGTTGTCAGAGAGAGATCGAGTGATTTATTTGCAGTGAGGGATGGGGATAGTTGGTTGGAAGAATATTTTCCAGCTCTAGTGAGTGCAAGGAAGAGGAGGAAGTAAGAGCCACAAATAGGTTTCGCAGTTCCACGTAGAGGCAGCGTAGAGCTATGTTGAGGCAGCGTAGAGATTTAGGGGGAGTACAAAATTCTGTTGGGGAACAGTCGAGGTTCAGTGTCAAAAGCCGGAGAGAGTTTCCAGAAGCCAAGAGGGCCTCATATATAGTCAGCAGAAGATCCAAAAGTAAGAGGTAATATTGTTCTGATTTTTTACGCAGAGACTGAATAGGGTGACGCGATCACTGCGCAGAGGCAGCGCAGAGCAGCTCATCCAAAGCTAAGGTCAGTGTCAGATCCCATTTGTAGAGTGAGACTTTCTCACGAGACTTATTTGTCATTTTTTTCCTCTGTATGATTTTTTGGTTTGGGCAGTCATATATTTATACTAAAAAAACTACTGCATAGTAATAAAATCCTTAGTTGCTGCATCGATTTTCCCAAGTTGGGTTTTTTCCCAGGGGACATTTGTCCAAAAATAATGGTGTACATGTGTGTGTATGAATTTCTTTCTTGCTCAGTATTTTATTTCCATAGTATTTTATGTTGTGAAGGCTGCAGTAGATTTTATTTTGATATTTACTTTGTAAAATCATTAATAAATTGATTCAAAATTTAACAAGTAGAAGAAATTTAACAAGT